>JBBGZY010001773.1:0-60000 GCA_037952925.1 Lithobates clamitans
AGCAGCTTGGCATTGCATGCCATTGCTGAGCCTATCATCTACTAGGACCCCCAGGTCCTTTTCCATCCTAAATTCCCCAGAGGTTCTCCTCCCAGTGTATAGAATGCATTCATATTTTTGCCACCCAAATGCATTATTTTACATTTTTCTACTTTAAACCTCATTTGCCATGTAGTTGCCCACCCATTCATTTGTTCAGATCTTTTTTGCAAGGTTTCTACATCCTGCGGAGAAGTTATTGCCCTGCTTAGCACCTTGTGATTGTGCTCCAAACCTATAAGAGAGGGTGGACTTAGATATGAGAATACAAGAAAAAAGTAACTCCAAAGGGAAATGCACAGCTGTGTAAATATCACAAATTAGAAGATATCTATTAATAGAAATTCCACAAAAAGGCAACCTTCACCACACCATAGTAAAAAAACAACTTTTGTCAAAAATAAAAATAAAGGAAGGACCCGGTTCACATGCATTACCCACTTGCACACTACCAGCCAACCATATGCACCTAATTAGAGCTAGAGAGAAGGAGGTCCTGGGAGGAGAGCATATAACAACCTCTTTACAAATCAATGCTTTCACGTTACAATTGTCACCTTAAAAATGACTCATGCCACGTTGGATATTTGTGACAGCAAGATCCATTATAAAAGATCAGAGGACAAAAAATTGTAAAAAAAGAAAGAAGAAGGGGATGGACAGAAAAAAAAATGGGGGGGGGGGGGGGGGGGGGTAAAGTCCAAAGCATTTAACTACTATAAGTCAAAGTCTTGTTTTTTAGTGGGGGGGGGGGGGTGCTCACAGTACCCCCAGCACAGGGACTGTTTACGATCAAGAGCTGGTGGGGTGAGATGCTGATCTTGGGATCACTGTGCAGCCAATCACAGTGATCAAATGACTGGGAAGCCAATTTAACATTAAAAGACAAGCTCCTGATGGCTGGTACAGAGGCAATGGAGTCTGAGCTTGAACCTGTTTTTAGATGGGCAGAGCCACACTCTCCTGTGCTGTAAGATTCTTCGAAATTGAATTACCAGGTAACTGTTTCATTGCATATTTTTTTGACACACAGAGGAAGAGGAACCGCACACGAGCGGGCCAAGGAGTTGTACAGCTCCGGGGAGTTCTCCAGTGGTAGGAAGTGGGGAGACGACGCACCCAGAGAAGAGCTGGACACGGAAGCTGTGAACCTGATCGAGTCCTGGAGCCTGCGGAGCGTTCGTTCATGGTCTGGAGGACGAGATGTACGGTATGGAGACTAGGTTATAGAAAGTTCAATTTAGGGGTTAGCGTCTTGTTTCCTAAGCAGCACAGGGAGAATAAAACATCACATTTCATTGGCTGCTGTAGACAAGTCTTTTGCTTCACTGTTGTGTGTGTTTTTTAATAAATCAGCACAGTGATTTAATTTTACCTTCAAGCCCATCTCTGGGCAAAACTTGCTTCCAACCAATTCACCAATTTATTTTTCTAAATAAAACTTTAAGGCTCGGTTCATACTAGGGGCGGCACGACTTGCAGGTCGCCTCACCGAGGCGACCTGCACACGACAGGGGCGGCGACTTGCAAAACGACTTCTATATAGAAGTCTATGCAAGTCGCCACAAGTCGCCACAAAGTAGTACAGGAACCTTTTTCTAAGTCGGAGCGACTTGCGTCGCTCCGATTAGAACGGTTCCATTGTACAGGACGGGACGCTACTTGTCAGGCGACTAGGTCCTAGTGTGAACCGACCCTAAAAGCCTTTTTTTTGTTTTGTTTTGTTTTAACCTACCTAAATCCATTATCCCATTTTCTTGCCACCACATCTTCCAGGGTAGAGATGGGTGATCCAGCAATGCAGTCTGTGTGCCCATTACTGACCAGTTTCACTGTGAATGTCATCACACGTCTGTAGTCTTTATGCTCAGGGAGGTCCCTGTAGTTATTCCATTTATTTATAGAAGCCTTTCTTAAGATTTCCACCCCAGAGGAAACCATTAAAATAATTTTTAGGTCCTTTTAATTTGTGTTAAAAGGAATTAATTGGGAGTTAGTAGGAAGAATGCCCTTCTTTTTTATTTATTTTTTATTCACCACTTAAGGACCGAGCCTTTTTTTGAGATTTGTTGTTTACAAGTTAAAAACTTTTTTTTTTTTTGCTATAAAATTGCTTAGACCCCGCAAACATTATACATTTTTTTTCGAACACCCTAGAGAATAAAATGGGGGTCGTTGCAATACTTTCTGTCACACCGTGTTTGTGCAGCGGTCTTACCAGCGCACTTTTTTTTAATTAAAATATAAGACAACACTAAAGTTAGCCCAATTTTTTTTTTATATTGTGAAAGATAATGTAACGCCAAATAAATTGATACCCAACATGTCACGCTTCAAACTTGCTCCCGCTCGTGGAATGGTGACATACTTTTACCCTTAAAAATCTCCATAGGCTACGTTTAAAAAAAAATTCTACAGGTTGCATGTTTTGAGTTACAGAGGAGGTCTAGGGCTAGAATTATTGCTCTCCCTCTAACGATTGCGGCAATACCTCACATGTGTGGTTTGAACACCATTTTCATATGCGGGAGCTACTCACATATGCGTTCGCTTCTGCAGGCGAGCTCGGCGGGACGGGGGGTGTGTTTTTTTTTTTTTTTTTACAGAGTTCTTTAAAAACAAAAAATGACAGGACAGCATGACAGGACCTCTTAAATGTGAGAGCTGGGGTCAAAAAGACCTCAGATCTCATATTTACATTAAAATGCAATAAAAAATAAATAAAATAAAAATTTGTCATTTAAAAAAAAAAAAAAATGGCCCTTTAAGCGCTATGGGCGGAAGTGACGTTTTGACGTCGCATCCACCCTGCAATGGTAAGGAGACGGGTGGGGGCCATCTTCCCCTCACTCGTTTCCATACCCAGCATGGAACAACATCTGATCACCGATGGCTCCGGTAAGCGGTGGAGGGCACCCGAGCGCGGCGGAAGGGGGGAGGGGTGATCTCGTGGCGAATCCGCCGCAGAGACCACTATTATCGGAAACCGGATCGCCGGCCGAAAAGGAGGATACCGGGCTTATGGTAGCTAGCTGCTGCCATAACAAGGATATTCCTCTTCCTCTTAGGACGTATATCGGCGTGCGGCAGTCCGGAAGTGGTTAAACAACGAACAACAATAAAGACATCATCATAGTGACAATTATTTAAATTACATGACAAAGCAATGCAGAACGAATGTTTCAATAGTAGACATTTACCCTGAATGCAACATCATAAATTACAATGCATTTATCATATACTGAGAACAAAGCACGCCATTAAATCAGGACTACACAACACTTTGTGGGTCTCCTATTGCGAATACCTGAAGGATCAGAGATAGGATACAGGGAGGGGGGGGAGGAATGCTCTTTACATTGGTGGTCAGAATGCCACCCTTACAGACAGTTTAAAAAAAAGAAAAGAAAAAAATTGGTGTCATTCCACTGGCTCTGCCAAGTGGTGTCGAA
This sequence comes from Lithobates clamitans, assembly GCA_037952925.1. Classification (NCBI taxonomy): domain Eukaryota; kingdom Metazoa; phylum Chordata; class Amphibia; order Anura; family Ranidae; genus Lithobates; species Lithobates clamitans. Next base: position 3,492 of record JBBGZY010001773.1, read on the forward strand.
CCTAGAAAAATGCAGACACTATCAGATGGGAGATCGGTCAGCTATCATTCAAGGAATCCCTTGCAAATTCTGGAAGAGCCATAGGGTTCTTCTGAGCCCTGGTTGAGTGGCTGATTTTATAGGACATGTAACTTTCTTGACTATCTCCTGAAGACTACAGTATCCCACCCATTTAATGGAGTGAGTGGAATGTTTTGTAGTTCTGTCTTGGGATGACAACACCGCTCCTCCATAGATACAATATGGTGAATGTGTGTTGTCACCATCGGAAAGAAGTGTGTTACTTTTAGGATCACCAGGTTAAATGAACGTGACAGACCCTCGCTTACCACTTTAACAATGTATAAATACCCTAATAATCAAATAAATTAGTCTAGACCAGTGGCTGCAAACAAACGTGTGTTCCTACAAATGAAATGAATGTGTGTATAGCCTATTCACACATACATATGCTGCGCCACCCTCCTTATGAGGTGTATATGTGCTATGCTCCCCCACACCCCTAATAAATTGTGCATTCAGATTAAAAATAAATAAATTAAATATCTCTATTAAAATCAACTAAATTCCCACAAAAAGTATCAACAAACAAGCTTCATTATATTACATTTTTGTTCTTTAGGTACACTTCGGTGCACTAGAAATGTTGTTTTGTGAATGGAACTTTATGGCTGCTGTAATGCTGTGTGGCATAGCACTGCAAGAGCAAATGCAACCCTGTACCTTGAATTCTGATACTAGTTTGTTTGGACCAAGCTGGTACAAAGTGACTTTTTCCTTCACAGAGTACTGCACTGGTTCTAAGCACTGTATGTAGCTTCAGCTTCATACAGTACACAGTGGCGAGTTTTGGCTGTGAGAAGAGACTGCCCATCTCACACCCAGAACAAAACGGTCTAAGTGTTGCTTAACCATTCAGAGGCAGCTTTGTATTCTATGAATGAATGCAAAGCTTCCTCTGATTGCCTGAGGTGGAGATTGTGAGGTCAGCCCATCTTTCCGCCTAAGCGAATCAGAGGAAGCTTTGTATTCATTCACAGAATACAAAGTTGCCTCTGAATGGCTGAGCGCCACTCAGGCCGAAACTGTTTTGGGTGTGAGATGGGAAGTCTCGGTCTCACAGCCAGAACCCACCACTGTGTACTGCAGGTAGCTGAAGCTGTACAGTTCATACAGCACTTTGAGCCAGTGGAGCAATTGGTGAGGGAAAAAGTTTTGTTTGCACCAAGCAAACTATTTAAATTGACAGGAAACATGGAGATCAGCTTTAAGTAACAGAATCGCAGTACAATAGTCAGATGCAATTGCTCAGTCAGCATTCGAGTCTCTTATAAACAATCTGTCCTGCGCTGTCTCTGCAGAGGTGAGGATCGCTGCGGTGGAGTCCTTGTGTCTGCTGGCTCGTTCCTCCCCACCCTTCGCAGAGAAATGTCTGGACTTCCTGGTGGACATGTTCAACGATGAGATAGAAGAAGTAAGACTGCAGTCCATCCACACCATGCGTAAGATCTCTGACAACATTACCCTGCGGGAGGACCAGCTGGACACAATCCTGGCCGTACTGGAGGTAAGAGATTTGGGGCGGGTGGTTGACAGCAATAATCCAAACAATGAAGAAGTACAACTCCCAACATGCTCGTTCAGGCTGGTCTGTCATGCTGGAACCTAATGTTTATTTGAACCCTACTAATTTGTACCCCCTCAGTCTGTTAAAGAAACCATTAAAAGCGTTTGTTATAACTGTTTGATATATGCACAAATACCGTTAAAGTGGAACACCAGCTTAAAGAGGAGGTTCCGTCTGGACACCAAAAAAATTAAACGTCAGCAGCTACAAATACTGCAGCTACTGACTATTAATAAATGGACACTTACCTGTCCAGGGCTCCAGCACCATCCTCACCCGGCCTAGCTCTTCACTAGCCTTTGGGTTCCCGGCGCTGGCATCCTAACTGTGGGCAGCCGGTTGCCCGCTGCACTTTGTGAATGGGCCTGCAGTCTTCTGGAACTTGTGATGTCTCCAGGAAGACTGTGGGGAGGTAGAGGAGAAATTCCACTCGGATACTAGCAGAGGTGGAAGCGGGTACCTGTCATAAGTAGGTACCCGCCCCCCCAAAAATAATATGCCAAATATGGGAGGGGGACTTAAAGTGGAACTTCCCCAAATCATTTGGTGGAGGAGGGATTATGGTGTGGGGTTGTTTTTCAGGGCTTGGGCTTGGCCCCATAGTGCCAGTGAAGGGAACTCTTAAGGTGTCAACAAACCAAGATATTTTGGACAATTTCATGCTTCCAACTTTGTGGGAACAGTTTGGGGATGGCCCCTTCCTGTTCCAACATGACTGTGCACCAGTGCACAAAGCAAGGTTCATAAAGACATAGATGGGCGAGTTTGGGATGAAGGAACTTGACTGGCCTGCACAGAGTCCTGGCCTCAACCCCGATAGAACACCTTTAGGATCAATTAGAGCAGAGACTGCTAGCCAGGCCTTCTCATCCAATATCAGTGCCTGACCTCACAAATGCACTTCTGGAAGAATGGTCAAACATTCCCATAGACACACTCCTAAACCTTCTGGACAGCCTTCCCAGAGAAGTTGAAGCTGTTATAGCTGCAAAGGGTGGGCCAACTCAATACTGAACCCTACCGACTAAGACTGGGGTGTCATTAAAGTTCATGTGCGTATAAAGGTAGGAGTCCCAATACTTTTGGTAATATATGTGCCCACCAGGGGGGTGTATCATTACACAGGCTGTGCTCACAGCACTGCAAGGGAGCAATCTGGGAGGGTAACATGCCTGGAATTCTGCATTAATCCTGCTAGAAATCCGGCACTGCCCTGTGCACTCTGCAGTGTAAATATTTTATCATAAGGAGTGCGAGGACAAAACACCTCCCACCTGTGTTATGGAGAAGAGAGGGGGATTTTCTGTAGTCCTGGCATACTTCATGTCCTAGGGTGACAATGCTGCTCACCCATAGATACAGTTAACATTGCCCTCTTAGAACAGGAATTGTGTTACTGGCAAGATCAGCAAGTGAAAGAAAAGCCTGCAAAAAGAGAACAAATGCAGCTGCCACATTTGAGTACTAAAAAGCTGCAGTATATACCGTATATACTCGAGTATAAGTCATTCCGAGTATAAGTCGTTCCGAGTATAAGTCGAGGCCCTAATTTACCACAAAAAAATGGGGAAAACTTATTGACCCAAGTATAAGACGAGGGTGAGAAATGCACAGCTACTGTAAGTGGAAAAGAGGGTGAACAATGCCCATTTGCAGCATCACTGTGCCCATTTGCATGCCTCACTGTGCCCATTTGCAGCCATAGGTCCCCTGAACTTCAAACTCAGTAGTTAAGGGTTCCTATATGCCCCCTAGCTGCAGCAAAAATTTGGGGTCTCTGAACCCAAAGGGTCCCGAAATGTCATTGCTGCAGATGGACACAGTTGACCGAATTTGGGGCCTCTGAGCCACTTAGTGCTAAGAACCCCAAATTTGGTGTACAAACCCAGTGGAACTAGCAGCATAAAATCTCCAAAGCTGGGGTTTCTAGCACCTAGTGGCCCCGAGAAACAGGGCCCCAAAAATCAGTTCAGAAAATGTCAAGCACTTTTCTGCAGCAGAGAATGACATTTTCTGAACCGGTTTTGGGGCCCCGTATCTCGGGGCCACTTAGGGCTAGGAACTTCAGCTTGGATATGTTATGGTACCAGTTCCACTGGGTTTGCACACCAAATTTGGGGTTCCTAGCATCAAGTGGCCCTGAGATACGTGGCCCCAAAATCGGTTTGGAAAATGAAATTTTTTGCTGCAGAAAAGTGCTTGACTCGAGTATAAGTCGAGGGGGGCACATTCAGCACAAAAAAATGTGCTGAAAAATTCGACTTATACTCCAGTATATACGGTAACCTTTTTCTTGTTGGGTTTGGATGTGCTAGTTAAAGGAGAAGTCCAGCCAAAGCTTCTTTTGCTGTACTTCTATGGATCACAGGAATGCAGTTTTGCACTCCTGTGACCCGTTTTCAGAGCAGAGAAGAGCCGCTCAAGAAGAGGGCAAAGCAGAGAGCCGCTCACTGACAGTCAGCAATTCTCTGCTCAGGGAGCTGTGAGAACTGAGCGATCAGCGATGTTTGGTGGCTCAGTTCTCAGTGTGGAGGCACCGGGGGACAGATGAAGTATCGGACCAATGCTGCATCCACCTAGGTAAGTCTGATTCTTAAAAATAAATAAATAAAATTAACCTCTTTTAAAGGGCCAATTTATTCTGCTAACGGCATGTGGTTGAATAAGGTGAGTATTTGGTATAATAAAACTGGACTCCGAGCGTAAAACTAGTTATTAATCTATATTTTGCAAATGCCACAAAGAATGCAATATAATGCTCTTCAGTTGTCTTTGTGAACCCAGATATTACCGTATAAAAATAGCAGTGCCCTTGTCATTGTGCTGTACATAGCCTGTGCAGAAAGGGGCTCAGCAACGTCATTCTCTAGAGCAGGGGTTCTCAAACGTTTTACTTTGGAGGAACCCTTGGCAAAAAGTTTGAGATCTTGGGGAACACCTGAAATAATGTTCACATCTACAGTACAGCTCACAGAACATTTGGTGTGATCATTGTTATAACTGTTGATATAACAATTATGTTTAGAAATAGCATTAAAGCAGAGTTCCACCCAAAAATGGAACTTCTGCTTTTTGGAATCCCCCCCCTCTGGTGTCACATTTTATTACCTTTCAGGGGGGAGCAGATACCTGTATAATCCAGGTATTTGCTCCCACTTCTGGGCATAGATAGCTGCAGTATCAGTGGATATCAATCCCATATCCGGCGCCTCCTCTGTCCCCCCCGCTGTCTTCTGGGAGACACACAGGTCCCAGAAGACAGCAGGAACCAGTGGGATCGCGCAGCGCGATTCACGCATGCGCAGTAGGGAACCAGGCTGTGAAGCCGCAAGGCTTCACTTCCTTATTCCCTTACCGAAGATGGCGGCACCTCCACCCGGGAGCCAAGGGACAGATCAGCTTTGGGTGCGACATCGCAGGCGCCCCTGGACAGGTAAATGTCCATATTTTTTTTTTTTTTTAATAAATTCTTTATTTGAAAAAAGCAAAAGTATACGGTGGTACAGAGATCACAACATTGTTTATATTGTAGTTCACCTCTACGGGTCCGACCATGTGAAACAGACATCATGGTACAACTGGTAACATAAACAAATAATTATACACTGGGTGGCGAACCTCGGGGTTGAGAAGCTAGCTGTATCCCGTATAATTTTAGATGTGTAACACCAACTGATTCTTAAGATCAAGGGAGATAAGTGTGACCCGCAGGTCTAGCAGCTCATAAGAAGAACTAGGAAGGGAAGCAAAGTAGGTATACCCCTCCGAGTAGAAGAACTCGTGCCAATAGAACCATTTCTTGAGGTACTGCTCTCTCTATCAGTGGCCACCAGGTCCTCCATTTTGTTAATGTCGGCTACTTTTTTCAACCAGACCACCACTCCTGGAGGCTCTGTCCTCTTCCAAAACAGGGGAATACAACTTTTCGCTGCCGTGACCAGGAGAGGTAGGATGGATTTCATGGTGGTGTAAGAGTAAGAGCTCGGGAGTCCTGGGTAGCTCCCGATCTGTAAACTTCTGTACAATGCAGTGGACCTCTGTCCAAAAGGGGGTCAGGGACCGACATACCCAGAAAATGTGTAATAGGGAGCCTGGTTCCTCCCCACACCTCCAACATAAGTCCGAACTCTGGGGAAACATCCGGTGTATCCTGGCTGGAGAGTAGTACCACGGAGTCAATACCTTGAACCCTGCCTCCTGATGGCTAGCACACACGGAGCTCTTACAGGTGAAGAGAAATAGTCTCTCCACTTGTTTCTCAGTTAGCCGGAGTCCCAGATCTCGCTCCCATTTGTCGATATAGGGAGGTCTGGACCCCTTGGGGGGTGCGATGAGTAGTTGGTATGCTAACGACACCGTGTGGCGCACTGGCTCTTGTTCTGAGCATAATAGCTCAAAGGGCGTCGAGTGTCCATATTTTAAAAGTCAGCAGCTGCAGAATTTGTAGCTGCTGACTTAAAAAAAAAAAAATTGTCGGAACTCCACTTTAAATAATGGAAACCATTGGGGCTGGGGGGACTGTTGGGACGCACCCTTGGCAGTGTGTGAGCATGTGGAATATATTTTTAGGAATATTTAATATAAATCAGGAAAGAAAAAAATATAAGTAAATGGTATATGTGTAAAAGGGGTAAAAATAAAATCTCTGACCGATCCGCCATGCTTTCCTTTTTTCTTGTAGGACTCTTCCCGTGACATTCGAGAGGCCTTGCATGAACTGCTGTGCTGCACCAATGTGTCAACTAAAGAATGCATTAACATGGCCCTAGCAGAGCTTCTCAAGAACATGTCCAGATATCCCACCGACCGCGACTCCATCTGGAAGTAACTATCATACAAATGGGCTCAACTCACAATTTTTTTTTTTTTTTGTACATCCAGATCTGATTACAGGGATGTAACATTCGATGGGATGATCATTGTGTACAGGGCTGGATTAAGGAGGTAATAGGCATTCTACTTGGAAGAGTTGGAAGTTCCTCCGTGTTACATACATAGTAGATGAGGTGGAAAAAAGACACAAGTCCATCAAGTCCAACCTATGTGTGTGATTATATGTCAGTATTACATTGTATATCCCTGTATGTTGCGGTCATTCAGGTGCTTATCTAATAGCTTCTTGAAACTATCGATGCCCCCCCGCTGAGACCACCACCTGTGGAAGGGAATTCCACACCCTTGCCGCTCACACAGTAAAGAACCCTCTACGTAGTTTAAGGTTAAACCTCTTTTCTTCTAATTTTAATGAGTGGCCACAAGTCTTGTTATGCCCCGTACACACGGTCGGACTTTGTTCGGACATTCCAACAACAAAATCCATGGATTTTTTCCGACGGATGTTGGCTCAAACTTGTCTTGCATACACACGGTCACACAAAGTTGTCGGAAAATCCGATCGTTCTAAACGCAGTGACGTAAAACACGTACGTCGGGACTATAAACGGGGCAGTGGCCAATAGCTTTTATCTCTTTGTTTATTCTGAGCATGCGTGGCACTTTGTGCGTCGGATTTGTGTACACACGATCGGAATTTCCGACAACGGATTTTGTTGTCGGAAAATTTTATATCCTGCTCTCAAACTTTGTGTGTCGGAAATTCCGATGGAAAATGTGTGATGGAGCCCGCACACGGTCGGAATTTCCGACAACAAGGTCCTATCACACATTTTCCGTCGGAAAATCCGACCGTGTGTACGGGGCATTAAACTCTCTTCCGCGAAAAAGTTTTATCCCTATTGTGGGGTCACCAGTACGGTATTTGTATATTGAAATCATATCCCCTCTCAAGCGTCTCTTCTCCAGATAGAACCTTTCTTCATAACTAATATCCTCCAGTCCCTTTATTAGCTTTGTTGTTGCCCTTCTTTGTACTCGCTCCATTTCTAGTACATCCTTCCTGAGGACTGGTTCCCAGAACTGGACAGCATACTCTAGGTGCGGCCGGACCAGTGTCTTGTAGAGCGGTAGAATTATTGTTTTATCTCTGGAATTAATCTCCTTTTTAATGTAGGCCAATATTCTGTTTGCTTTTTTTTTTTTCCTAACAGCCATGGGATTGGGTTAGTGAAATATCAAGGGTCTACACACACACACACACACACACACACACACACACACACACACACACACACACTGTCTCACTTTTGAGACAGAGCAAGGGATTGAGGACAAAGATTCCTCAATCCTTTCTCTGCAGCCTCAGCTACAGTGAATTAACAGGAAGCCCTCTGTACAGAACCTCCCTGTTCACAAACTGAAGCATTGTAAAGACAGGGAGGGCCACAAGGGAGGATTCATTCCAGTAATTGCGCTCACTCCTGTTCTAGGCCCCCCTGTTGAATTTATAGGGCCTGGGCCCCATACAGGAGGGCAGGTGCTACCCCCTCGTCAATGGCCATGCCACAGGATATTTGGGGGAGTGCAGAAGAGTGATCACTTTATTGAATGAAGTGATGGCCACTTAGGGTTGACTCAGTTTTTAGCTAGTAAGCACTGACACTACTATTGGTTTGTCACATACACAGACAATAACGTGAGATTTGAATTGCATTACTGTATTAGATTAGTGTTTTTTTAATGATTTGCCTACAGTTCTACTTTTAAAGCCGAGCTCCAGGAATTCATCCACTTTGTAAAATGTGCCGGGATTCAGTGAGTTATGTTCTGCTGTGCATGCCACCTCCTTGACTTACCTCTTTTCATTTATAACTGGCAGTTTTACAGCGCTCCTGGATTACAGTTATCACTTCTTCTGGGGCTCTGAGAGAAGAGACAGCATGTTCTCACACACGGCATCTCTGCCTGCCCCTCCTCTCTGCTGTTCATTCACAGAAGCCCTTGTATTTTGTGAATGAGTTCACATAATACAAAGCGCTCCATTTCTGGGAAAGTGAAGGTGCAGGCACAGCGGCTGCATGCAACTCTGCAGCCTCAGGAATCGAGACCAGAGGGTCCAGCATTGGAGCACTGGAACTAGTGATACTTATGCTCCCAGAACGCCAAAAAAAAAAAAAAAAAGGTAAACTATAAAAAAAAAAGAAATATGTCTAATAAGGTGGCATGCACCTTGTTGGTAGATCATAAGCTCAATAATAACATGCAATGCCAAGCTGCGGTTTCCAAAGCAAGCAAAATCTTTTCTTGTATTAGGAGAGGTATGGACTCCAGAGAGAGAGATATAATTTTGCCCCCCTGTACAAATCATTAGTAAGACCTCATCTGGAATATGCAGTTCAGTTTTGGGCACAAGTTCTCAAAAAGGATATCAGGGAACTGGAGAAAGTGCAGAGAAGGGCAACCAAACTGATAAGAGGCATGGAGGAGATCAGCTATGAGGAAAGATTAGAGGAACTGAATTTATTCTCTCTTGAGAAGAGGAGATTAAGGAGGGATATGATCAACATATACAAATATATAAGGGATCCATATAGTGAAGTTGGTGTTGAGTTATTCACTTTACGATGAACACTGAGGACAAGGGGGCACTCTTTTTATATCTAGAAGAAAAGAGATTTCATCTCCAAATACGGAAAGATTTCCTCACAGTAAGAGCTGTGAAAATGTAGAATAGACTCCCGCCAGAGGTGGTTCTGGCCAGCTCAGTAGATTGCCATAAGAAAGGCCTGGATACTTTCCTAAATGTACAGAATATAACTGGATACTGACATTTATAGGTAAAGTTGATCCAGGGAAAATCTGATTTGCCTCTCGGGAATCAGGAAGGACTTTTTTCCCCTGCTGTAGCAAATTGGATCATGCTTTGCGGTGTTTTTCGCCTTCCTCTGGATCAACTATGGGTACAGGATTGTGTATATGGGATTGTATGATATTATTTTTTAATTTATTTTTATGGTTGAACTAGATGGACTTGTGTCTTTTTTCAACCTGACTAACTATGTAACCTAACCCTGCTAATCCAGCACATTTTTACAAAGTAGCTGAATTCCCTGAGTTTAGCTTTAAGAATAATTATTTTATTTTTGGGTCATGTGATGAAAATGGGACATGCAGATGCCTTCTGTTTTAGGCACAAAGTTGGGGAAATCTCTTGGCAACTGTCTCTGGAACAGGTATTAAAATTAGGAGTTGTCTTTTCACCTCCTTTTCCAGTGACCATTGTCAAATTTAGGGTTTCCCCCTATTTACTGTATGTCCAGGTGACAGTTTTTACTGGGAGAGCAAGCAGGGGTAAATTTCCGCAGCAGGGACATAGGTCGTAGTGCAGTTTTCATGTGTATACTGTGCATAAAGTTACTGTCTCTGTTTGCATTTCCTGTTCTGCAGATGTTTGAAGTTCCTCGGCAGCAGACACCCCACCCTGGTCCTATCGCTGGTCCCTGATCTCCTGGGGTCCCACCCTTTCTTTGACGTGCCAGAGCCTGATATGGACAATCCATCCTGTATCCATTTTCAGTGTATGCTTTCTGGGATACATTGACCAAACAAAATGGCTGAGTGTGGGAAGAATAGTAACTGCCATCACTGCGCTTGTTACTTGCCTGATTGTATTGCTAACCCATTAGCCTAAAGCTTCCTGAGGAAGATCCTGCCTCTCTTCCCCCTCCTCCCTTCCTCTGCAGGAATAGGGCATTTTTTCCTCCCGGGATATGTACATCACATACCCCAGGAGGCGTAGTCTTTCATTGAACAGGAGGAGGAGGCGAGCCTATTGTCGCGTCATTGAGGGGCCCAACCCACAGAAATCCAGAAGAGTCGGAGAGAACATGGTGGCACGGGTCAACGCTGGGTCTACTAGATGGAGGAGTATCTGAAATGTTTAGATACCACCATCATTTAAGCAGGGCAAAAAAAAAAAAATGGGGAGGACAGCCGCAGTTTCTCTAAGTCATTTCAGAGTCACTAACCTAGAACAGAATGAAAAGTTAAGTCAAGTTCTTGTATAGTCATGATTGTTTCAGGTCAGTGACATTCAAAACCAGCGGGGTAACATGATAGCCATGCAAATAGCACTTTCAGCAGAAGACCTCAGTAGTTGAAAGCTCCAGGATTCCCTCAGGACAGGTTTCCTTTAAGGATCCTTTTCTGCAATCTATACTCTGGAGGTTTCATAACTTTTGAAACCTTTTACTTCTGATCCTCTGGTGTCAATAATCTAGGTCAGGGATATGCAATTAGCGGACCTCCAGCTGTTGCAGAACTACAAGTCCCATGAGGCATAGCAAGACTCTGACAGCCACAAGCATGACACCTAGAGGCAGAGGCATGATGGGACTTGTAGTTTTGCAACAGCTGCAGGTCCACTAATTGCATATCCCTGATCTAGGTTATCATTTTTTTTTTTGAATGTCTGTATTTTGGGCAGCACAGTGGCTAAGAGGTTAGCACTTCTGCCTAGCAGCACTAGGGTCATCTGTTTGAATCCCAACCACAGCACTACCTGCCTGGAGTTTGCATGTTCTCCCTGTGCCAGTGTGGGTTTCCTCCAAGTATTCCGGTTTCCTCCCATACTGCATAGACATGCTGGTAGGTCAATTGGTTCCTGTCTAAATTGACCCTAATATGTGTATGTATGAAAATAACAAACATGTTATACTTACCTGCTCTGTGCAGTGGATTTGCACAGAGCAGCCCCGATCCTCCTCTTCTCAGGTCCCTCTTCAGCTCTCCTGGTTCCTCCCTCCTGTTGAGTGCCTCCACAGCAAGCAGCTTGCTATGGGAGCACCCGAGCCGAATCACAGCACCCTTTATCCATTCAGACATGGAGCCCCATTTCGGCCTGCCACCACTCTCTCCTGATTGGCTGAGACACGTCAATCAAAGTTAGTTAGCCAATCAGGCAGGAGAGTCTCAGACGGCAAGGCACTCGTGGACATCTGGACAGAGATGGACCTCAGGTAAGTATTAGGGGGTAAATAAATAAATGTAGCGCTATGTGTAAAAATATATATAAATATAAAGTGCAAATCTCTAAAATAAATAAATCCTACATATAAATGAATAGTCCATAAAATTAAAAAAAAGAAGAAATAAAACATGAAAAACTCTTCTTATGATCAGTGTATCCACACAATTCCACCACAGTCCTTGTTCGTCCTCAAAAGGAGTGCATACCACCACCAGTAAAAATGCGCGCTCACCTCCCAGATGAGTCAAAACTCATATGCGGATCTCCCCACAAGCTCTTTGCTCTCACTTCCTCTTCCCAATCAATGGTGGGTAATCCAGATGGCTCTTTTCTTAATGGTAACTCAGCTCATTAACATCCAAAGAAATGAATCATCTCACAGCTTGGCTCAAGATTCCATGAGTTCAGGACATGTAAATAATAAGTATAGAGACCATAGTGTTCTCCGTATACAAATTTATTCAAAGCCCTGAAACAGACAAGTTGCACTTACAAGATAAAAACTTTTAAAATCACATATAAACCTCCAGAGTAGCACCGCCGTGTCCACATGCACAGTGCCTGGCTGGACGTCACTATCAGCACTTCCCTTCTAGACGCGTATCGGCCAATCACAGGCCTTCCTCAGTATTAGGGGGTGCTGGGGTGGCTGCTTTACAATCACTTTAATAAAACAAAAACATTTTTTTTTTTAAGTCTTTAACTCTTCTCACCAGATATAGCTCTTTTGGTTTTGATATTTAATGCTGCAAAAACCTGTCCCACCATGCCAGCCCTGTTCACTGGCCACCTGTTTCGCCACTACGCCTACCTGCGGGACAGCCTGTCGCACCTCGTCCCTGCATTGAACGTAAGTCATTTTTTTTTTTTATCTCAAAGAAGTTTATTAAAGAAAACTAAAACATACAAAAAAACAGCAGTATCTGTCATAATTTAGGTTGCAGAGAATACAATGTCATGTTCAATATATGCAGCAATCACGTCACAACATCCTATGATATGGGTCAAGCGGTACCTATGTATACTGCCAATGCGGAATATATTCAGGAATTACCAAACATCTAGCTAGTAGGCATTCCACAAACTGCTAGTTCAGCTTCATTTTCGTAGTAGTAGTCTGTCCAATACTAGATCTACCGGAGAAAGGCTAGGGGTATCCAACCAGGGTGCCCACAGTTTATCAAACTTGCCAAACAATCCTCTATGCTGAAAGATAAACTTCTCCAGCTGTAGAGTGTCACCCATCTGAGCTATCCATTCCGTCACCGTTGGAGGGTCGACTGGCTTCCAATGTCGAAGGATGAGCCTGCGAGCTTGAAACAATGCTCTAGCAATGGCCCGCTTTGGGTAATCTTCAATTGCAAGGTTGTCCAAAATACCCAATATGCATGGTTTGGGGTCTGTCGGTACATTGACTTGGAACACTCTATTAATAGTTGTTAGTACACCTGTCCAATATAGATGCAGCTTGGGACATTGCCACATCAAATAATTAAGGTCTCCATGGTCCCTCAGACATCTAGGGCAGTCCCAATCTGTTCTTACCCCCATCCTAAACAGTCTAGATGGTGTAAAGTGTACCCTAAGTATAATGTATAGCTGAGAGAGGCGTTGAGCCACATTCATGGAGCACAGCTGTACCGCCTGTAGGGCTTCTCCCATTGTTCATCCTTGAAGGAACCTACAACCCTCTCCCACTTGCTCACCACCCCCAGAGGGAAGAAAAAGGTGGTAAACCCGCGCAGTGGAGATGTGATTACAAACAATTTGGAACTGCTGCCACCCTACATGCAGTCACCATAAATGGGGACAGCTAGATTAGTTGATTTGGTAGAAGGGTATGGCGCTGTTCCTCTAAAAAACTTTATAATATCCTCTATATGTGCTATATATAATTCATGGGAAATGAAAAAATGAAAAAATCAAAGACCATACATGGTGCTGCTATTTATATCATATGTGTCACGTAGCACCTTATGTATGGATTGTGCGTGCCAGTGTGGAAAAAGTGATGGAAGGGAGGGTGGGGTGGGGTGATGGGGGGGGGGGGGGGGGGGTTGGGGTCGTTGGAAGACAAAGGTAAATGGGAATAATCCACTGTGTATACAAATTCAACCTAATAAAGTGCACATGTGCATTCAGATATATATAAAAGTCCTTATTTCCACAGCAAATTGATACATGTGATGTTCGTGCTTATGATTCTTCTGATAGTAAAATCCCGTGCTCTAAATGTGCAGCCACTCACCAGCTCACTTCACCCCTGCTGGGGTATCAGGCAATCACAGTCTATGCCACTGTGCGGCAATCTCTGGCAGTCTCAGGATCGCAGTGTGTCAAATAAAAAGAGAAGGGGTGCCCATAGTGTAAGATCGTTTAAAAAAGTTTATTTAAAACAAGCAGAGAGGTACTCACAATTTAAAAGCATGTAGCTAGCGAAAAAAAGACAAAATTCTCGGTTAACCATCAGCTGTTCAAAGTTATTTGGGAAGCACAGATTAGGTCACCGCTGGGGTTTTTATTTTTTTGCTAAACAAATAAAAAAAAGACTGAAAATTTTGAAATAAAAAAAGGTTTTCTTCGTTTCTGTTATAAAAGTTTGTAAATAAGTAGGTTTTCTCCTTCACTGATGGGCACGAATTAGGAGGCACGGATGAGCAGCCTTTATGGGCACTGATAGGTGGCAATGATATGCAGCACTGGTAGGTGGCACTGATAGGTGGCAGTGATATGCAGCACTGGTAGGTGGCACTGATGAGCAGCCTTGATGGGCACTGATAGGTGGCAGTGATATGCAGCACTGGTAGGTGGCACTGATGAGCAGCCACAGGGGTGGCCACTGGAGTGGATTTGTAGATTGTTGGCAGCGGTACTAAACACTAGGGCTGCAACTATTATTTTCATCATCCATTAGTTGGCTGATTTTATTGTTTCGATTAATCGGTTAATAACCTTAAAAAAAAGTGTGGTGTATAATTTAGTTAATATGTAAAGTTTAAATAAAAGGCAATTTATTCTTAAATATCTCTATGCAGTGGTAAATATAAATAACCAACTATATGGTAAGGAAGTAAAATCTTTAATCCACTCTGAAAATAACAGACCGAAGAGATATACTGTATATACTATTAGCGGAGATATATACTGTATATACTATTAGAGGAGATATATATATACTATATATACTATTAGAGGAGAGATATACTGTATATACTATTAGAGGAGAGATATACTGTATATACTATTAAAGGAGAGATACTGTATATACTATTAGAGGAGAGATATACTGTATATACTATTAGAGGAGAGATATACTGTATATACTATTAGAGGGGAGAGCTATACTGTATATACTATTATAGGAGAGTTATATACTGTATATACTATTAGAGGAGATATACTGTTAAAGGAGAGATAGATATACTATTAGAGGAGATATATACTGTATATACGATTAGAGGAGAGATAGATATACTATTAGAGGAGATATATACTGTATATACGATTAGAGGAGAGATATACTGTATATACTATTAGAGGAGATATACTGTATATACGATTAGAGGAGAGATATACTGTATATACTATTAGAGAAGATATACTGTATATACTATTAGAGGAGAGATATACTGTATATACTATTAGAGGAGATATACTGTTAGGTTAGAGGAGAGATAGATATACTATTAGAGGAGATATATACTGTATATACTATTAGAGGTTGAATGTAGTAAATAGACTCAGAGATCAAGTTTTTTTATTGAAAAGAAAGGAAAGTTAGACTGTTTTGCAGATTTTCAAACAGAACTGTAATATATTAAATGCTGGCCATACAAAAACAATGTCTTCCTTCCAAAAAGAAAAATTGCATCTTAAGAACGTTCGTTCGATTTTCTAATCGTTAGTGGGGTCAAATCGACGTTTGTTTTCAACCTCAGTGATGGGAAAATTTGGAAATAATAGAAAACTTCTCGGTCAAAGGAATTTTCAGACAGTGGATGTGGTTTTCGTTCAGAAATTACATTCGTTTTAAAACAGAATGTTAAAAACAAGAAAATTTCAAACAACATTCTTTCATTCAGCGAATGTACAAAGATTTTTCGTCTGAATATTCTCGTCTGAAAATCCATACGTGTGTGGTCAGAACAAGGCTCGGAACACATCTATGCAGTTTGCTTTTAATCTGTTTCTGCAGTGCTTTTTGCTGTGCGTTTTGAGTTTTTGCAATTTGCGTTTTTGCATTTTTTTTTTTTTTACGCCTTTTTTTGGCCAGTTTGTTGTTGGGCAGATTTAAAAAAAAAAAAAAAAACACAAATTGCTGCAAAAACGCATTACACACTTTTCTGCAGCTTCTCCATTATATATAGTATATACAGTATATTGAACCAAAAAAGCACCGTTTTGCATTGAAAAAAGTCCCTGACCCTTTCCAAATACGCAGCAGCTAAAAAAAGCATAGATGTGAACGTTAAATGAACTGTAGTGCGTTTCTGCAAAAAAGACATAGGTGTGAACCAGGCCTAAGACGTTTAACATAATGGGATTAAAAAAAAAACAACAAATGAGCCCTTTATAGTACACAAAGAGCAAATAATCACTGTAAGGGGTTCACTTTTTTACTGTGCAACAGTGAAAGTAAAATTTACAGTAGCGATTATTTGCTCTTTTTGTACTCTAAAGGGCTTACTTTAGATTTTTTTTAACCCCATTATGTTACTGGCTGATCGATTAATTTCATAATCGATTAGTTGTTTCGGCCCTACTAAACACTACCTGCACACTGTGTGCGACCAGTGGCTGCTGTCATATTTATACTTCCAACAGATCAATGGGCAGCACCGCCGCTGTTCACATGTAACCGATCACCCGAGTGATTACGTGTATATAGAGCCTCTGATTGGACCTGGACGCAGACAGCGTTTCAGCGGCGTTCTGGCCGCACGCAAACTGGCTGCATCTAATTGGTCGGAGTGTTGCTGTGTCCCGAAGCAGCATTTAGCTTCCTCCTATATCCACATCTATGCGGCCGTGTGAATGTAGCCTAAAGCAGTAATATAAAATGCACACCTTTTTAGAAATGATGACCATGTCTCTTTTTTTAACTTGTGACCCCATCCCCCCCCCCCCCATCTACCTGGATTTGTCCAAGTCCCAGTGTACCCTGACATATGTAAGTGGGTATTGGAGTTGATTTACTAAAACTACAGAGTGCAGAATCTGATGCAGCTGTGCATGATAGCCAATCAGCTTCTTCAGCTTGTTCAATTAAGCTTTGACAAAAACAAACCTGGAAGCTGATTGGTTTCTATACAGAGCTGGACCAGATTTTGCACTTTCCAGCTTTAGTAAATCAACCCCCCCCCCCCCTCCATCGTACCTTCTAGTTCTGCAGAGCTGAACTTCTGAGGTGCAATGACAAAGAAGCTTTATTTTTATTTTTGCTTTTTACAAAAAACTATATCAACTAAATTACTAAATATCAAACATTATCACTTAGTATATAAAAAAAGTAAAAAAAAAGGGTTGGATTTATTTAACACATATACAATTTCTTTGCCTTAGCTGCCAGGAGTGAAGTCGTCTTGGATTCCAGATGTAGAACCTGGCTCCACCCACGAGGATCCATCCCAGCAGTTTCTACAAAACAGCTTGGAGCGGGTTCATAGCTTACAGAATCTGGGGACCCAGGGGTCACAGGAGCTTCTGGAATATACTATCCGGTAAATTGGTGTTTTCTCTCACCTCATTTCACGATCTCCTTGTCTGGCTGTAAGAATTGGTCTTGTGGCATAACAGAGGCTTTCTTTTAACAGTTGTTATACAGATTTTCTATAGCCCCAGCAGTTTACACAGTGCTTTTCAAAATAGAGACAGGTACAGTTACAATACAATTCAAAACAATAGGGTTAAGAGGGCCCTGTTCACAAGAGCTCACAATCTAAGCACAAAAGGCAAGTGCAGCATAATATAGCCTCTAAGCAGGCTGATTGTTCCAATCATTGTTCAGATCTGTTTTATTGCATGTGAAGATCATCCTTCTGTTTTTTTATTATTCTTTATTCTTTTCTTCAGTACAAAATATCATATAAAATAAGCATTACATTCAAAATATTATCCAGTATATTTTCTTTTTTTAACATTGTAATACATATTAACAAACTTTACCCCAGCCCCCCCCCCCCCCCAATCCCTACTAGAAAAAAAATACTCTCTATATACATATTCCTCTATTTAATAACTATTTCATTCTATATTTCAGTTCTATTGTTACAGCACCTTTTATCCTAATTTTGTTGTTATTATAAGATTGTGTTCAGGCATTCATATCCAGAGTGTAAATTCCTTACTTATCCTCTTTTCTTTAAAAGGATGTCAGATCTTTCTCTTCCCTCTCCTCCCCTCTAAGGGGGGGGGGGGGGGGGGGTCCCATTTTAACCAGCCATGGTCTCCACATCCTTTCAAATTCCCTAAGATTTCCTCTTTTTATATAAACTTTTTTTTTTCCCCCATATAGTCTCTTCTATAATATTAATCCATTCACTTACTGCCGGGGTCTCCTAGACTGCCATCTCAGCACAATCGATTTCCTAGCTTGAAATGGGCATCTTAACATTGCCATACTCTGCCCCTCTCCTGCTTTCTCCTTGTATCCCAATACACAGAGCCTAACTTCCATCTCCAGAGTTGTCCCATAGATCCCATTTATGGTGTCCAGAACCCCTGTCCAGTAGTGAAATAACTTTGGACACCTCCACACCATATGTATGAGATCTCCGGTCTCCTGGCATCTGGGGCAATTGGCATCCGTTTTTCTGCCATACATGAACAACCTCTTTGGGGTATAGTAAGCTCTGTGCATCAGCATCAAGTGTGATACTTTCTGTGAAGGAGAAACCGATATCATCGGTCCCAACTCCAATATCCTCCTCCACTGTTCCTGCGTTATTTCCTCTATATCCTCCTCCCATCTCTTTCTATCATTATAATGAAATCAATTTTATTTTCATTTTTTTTATAATTATACAAACAAAAAAACTAAATTAATAACTATCAAAAATTATCAAATAGTTTATGGAGGGGGCTCCAGACCAGCAGTGGCTCTATTACATAGCTGTCCATATAGCTCAGAAATAAGCCCCTTGGTTATATCCGCCTTAAATATCTTTTGAAAAAAGGTGGGGGGAGAGAAGTTCATCCTGAGATCATCCTCCGTGTACATATCTCTTGGGTGCCATTATTGGACCAATTTTCTAAACCCATGATACTGCCAAACGATCCCATTTCACAGACCTGACGCACTATACTTGGAGTGTATATGGTTTATCTGTACTGTGCTTAGCCTTCTTCATTGCTCCCAGCACACTTTTTTTGTAAATTGTCAGGACAAAATAACCATATGCATGCTTATTTCCTCTTGTTTTATCTGTTTAAAGTGGTTCTAAAGGCTGACATTTTTTTTTACCTTCATGCATTCTATGTGTGAAGGTAAAAACTTCTGTATCCTGCTAACACCCCCCCCCCCCCCCCCCCCATCCCCGCTGGAAAAAGACTGTGACTATTGCTAGTGGTTATAGCAGCCGCTGATAATAATTGCAGGTAAAAACCGGCATGCTGGTTGTACCCAAGCTAATCAATCGATTGATCAATCAACTTGGTATATTCAGCCTGCCCATACAATGTTCGAATCTTGGCCAGTTCCTGCTGAGCTGCCAGATTCAAACTGTGTCTGACCTGCCTTAGCAGACTGATTGAAAACCATGCACTCCCAGTATGGCTGAGATCCTAAAGCGGAGTTCCACCCAAAAATAGAACTTCCGCTTTTCTGGTCCCCCCCCCCCCGGTGTCACATTTGGCGCCTTTCAGGGGGGAAGGGGGGAGCAGATTCCTGTCTAATACAGGTATTTTGCTCCCACTTCCGGGAATAGATACCTGAGCCACCCTCGGGGGTCTACGCCACTCTCCCGCCACCCCACCCCCCTACCCCTGCTGTCTTCTGGGAGACACACGGGTCCCAGAAAACAGCAGGGACCAGTGGGATAGCTCAGCGCGATTCGCGCATGCACAGTAGGGAACCAGGCAGTGAAGCTGCCAGGCTTCACTGCCTGATTCCCTTACCGGGGATGGCGGCGCCAGCACCCGACAGCCGAGGGATAGATCGGCTTTGGGTGCCAACATTGCAGGCGCTCTGGACAGGTAAGTGCTGATTTAAAAAAAAAAAAAATTAGGCAGAACTCCGCTTTAACATTTGTTAGGTGGGAAGGAGAATGATGTGTCTGAGCCGCCACTGAGAGCGCCCTCTGAAGCCTAATCTACAAATCGCTACCTTTTTATTATGATAAATTTAATGAAAGCAAAAGCATGTAATTGTCAGATCAAAATGATTACACTACCAAAACACAAAAATAATATGTGCTTTACGGTAAAGACTCCTCAAAACTGGAGCAGGCAGAATCTGGAGCAGCGGTGCATGTCAACCAACCAGCTTCTATCTTTTTTCACAGCTTAACTGAAAGTGGAACTTCAGTCATTTTTTCATCTTTCCATCTAATAAATCTTCTGCCCTTGTTGTTGTTTTAACTTTGGATAGTAAAACATATTTTTTTTTCTGCCAGTAAATACCTTATACAGCCCACTTCCTGTTTCTTGTCTGGTCATTAGCCTAGGCTTATGACATCATGTACATCTCTCTCTCTCTCTCTCTCTCTCTCTGGAGGTGTGTGTCTGTGTAAATCCAGGAAGTGAACAGGCAGCAGCTTCAGCTGCCCACAGTTAAAATGTCTGCAGCCTTACTTGGCAGAGGGAGATTTCTGTAGCATATTTGGCAAGTACAGAATCACAGTATATATAGAATAATATGCAACGTGGTTGGAGAGAAGATTCAGAATGGCAAAGATGTTTTTATTACAAATTATGTGAACAGACTGAAGTTCCTCTTTAAAAAAAAAAAAAAAATAAATAAAAAGAGCGCTCTGAAGGCTATTGCCATAGCGTGCTAGTATGTACTTCATGCTAGCACATTATGGCAAACTTACCTGGCAAACTAAGCCCTCTGCTGAGGAGGCTTCCATTCTTGGTTTGCGTGCTCTGGCCACTCAATGGTTGAGCCGCAATTAATCCACTTCTGTGCATGTGCACAGGAGTCACGATCGCGGCACAGCACTCTGTATTAATGGCACGCTCAGTGTGCCCTTCATGCAGAGTGCAGTGCGCATGCGCTGGTCATGTGACCCACTGCTGCAATTGTGAATATCCCCTTATATTTCCTGTGCACATTTAGGAGATATTCATTGTACCTTATTGTAAGCTTGCCTGTAGGTACAATATAGACGAACCAGAAGTTTAGGACTTTGAGTAAGGCAATCAACAGACAGCTATGAATTACAAAATACGACATATTTATTGTCTTGGAATTCATATAGCGTTTAACAGAAAATAGAAAACCATTTCATACAGATACATACATAGCGATAAAAGACAGTTCATAGATATACACATACATAATAGGATTAGATGGAGCCAATTCCCATATATACATAAAATTGATATAGCAACACATTCCAGTTACCATTTATAAATTAAAACTCCATATGAATTATATCATTGAGCCAAAAAGTTTATAAAGCTCCATATAAGGATATTATCTTTATTCGGGTGCATGCAATAATGGGATATGATAAATAACTGGGTGCATCCCACGCGTTTCATGGTGCAAAGCCACTTCTTCAGGGGATGATGCATCCATATGTCTGGGGAAAAAAAAGTAACACACAACGCCAATTTCCTCTAATTGAAACTCTTATATCAATTGACAGAAAATTTTAACCAAACAATCATTGGGTCCTAATTACTCAATTGGAGTTACAGTTCACAGGTATGCGGTATAGTAACACAAGGGCCACCAGTAAATAGAGTTTACCACCACTTTAATGGTAATGCAGAAGACTGCTGTTTGTGGGTGTATTACTGGTACCTAATTTATATATATATTTTTTTTATTTCCTCTACAGGGATCTCCAGCGGATCGGTGAGCTGCAGTCTGATCTGGCTGGCAAGGCAGATTTCTCAGCCACCTACCTGCGCTGTCACTTGCTTCTCATAAAGGTTTGTGTCTTATATTAGTAATAGAGCTGTATGTCCTCTAATAAATGTTGGGTGAAAATAAGACATCTGTACCCACTGTAAGATCCTTTTCTGCAGAAGTTCATTGAAGAGCACAACTCGCCTCCTCTGTTTTGGGTGCTTTTTTGTGTTTTTTGACCTGTTTGCAGAAATTGTAGATGTTTTTTTTTTCTTTCCCTTATTGTTCACTGTTTGCTACGGCTGAACTTCTGTGCATGCAAATGGGTCTAGCCACTAGAGGGAGCTGGCCTTTTTTTGTGCTCAGTGTTTAAAACCTCCTGTATGTGGCAAAATACCCACATGTCAAAGAACAGAGTCTAATATCCTTCAATGAACTACCAGATTTTACGGTGAGTATAAAAAAAAAATCAAAAAAACTAAGGGCCCCCCCCATTGTGTCAGCGTGATGATAAATAGGTTCTTTTATTGATGACTTCTTGCTCTAGTTTCTTCCACATAAATGACTGTGTTTTGCTGTTCTCAGGCACTGAATGAGAAGCTGTGGAGTCTGGCCGCTCCCCTCTATGTGAAGCAGAATTCCTTGACTGCAGCTGCTGTAAAACAGGTGACGTTTCCGAATCCTATTCATTCATATAGAGGTCTGTTAAATGAATAAATAAATGTTTAGTATATACAGGAAACCAGGATATACAGTAAAGCAAACCTGTGCGTTTGACTGTTGAGGACAAAGCAGTCATTTTGCTGTAATCACCCCCCCCCCCCCCATAATTTCTTTTGCCTCTCTTCTTTTCTGTTCAGCACTAGAAGCCGGTGAAAATATCCAGTATAGGGATATATGCTAGGCCAGTCAGTGCTATAACACAGGGAGTCCATTGTCCTGTGTGACCTACAACGCTGGCAGCTTGTCGTTTTTATATAGGACTCTTCTTTTATTTACAGTGGCAGGGGAGCGACCAGTGTAGATGTTACTGAGGGCTAAATAAAGTAAACCTATTGCTTTGCCTTGCATAGGCCAAGCACGTGTTCACTTTTATTATGTTTTTTTTTTTTCGATTCCTTATAGTGCAGGGGTTGGCAACTTTAACCGCTTCAGCCCCGGAAGATTTGGCTGCTGAATGACCGAACCATTTTTCGCGATTCGGCACTGCGTCACTTTAATTGACAATTGCACGGTCGTGTACATTGTACCCAAACAAAATTGAAGTCCCTTTTTTCCCCACAAATAGAGCTTTCTTTTGCTGGTATTTGATCACCTCTGCGGTTTTTATTCTTTGAGCTATAAACAAAAAAGGAGTGACAATTTTGAAAAAAAAGCAATATTTTTCACTTTTTGCTATAATAAATATCCCCCAAAAATATATAAAAAAAACTATTTTTTTTCCTCAGTTTAGGCCGATATGTATTCTACATATTTTTGGTGAAAAATATTGCAATAAGCGTATATTGATTGGTTTACGCAAAAGTTATATCGATTACAAAACAGGGGATAGTTTTATGGCATTACATAGTTACATAGTAGGTGAGGTTGAAAAAAGACACAAGTCCATCAAGTCCAACCTATGTGTGTGATTATGTGTCAGTATTACATTACATATCCCTGTATGTTGCGGTCATTTTTATTATTATTTTTTTTTATTAGTAATGGCGGCGATCTGTGATTTTTATCGGGACTGCGACATTATGGCGGACACATCGGACACTTTTGACACATTTTTGGGACCATTGGCATTTATGTAGTGATCAGAGCTATAAAAATGCACTGATTTACTGTAAAAATGTCACTGGCAGGGAAGGGGTTAACACTAGGGGGCGATCAAGGGGTTAACTGTGTTCCCTGTTTGTTCTAACTGAAGGGAGGAGGGGACTGTGTAGGGGAGATGACAGATTGCTGTTCATACTCTGTATGAACAGACGATCTGTCTCTTCTCCCCTCAGAGAACCGGAAACTGTGTGTTTACACACACAGATCCCAGTTCTCCGTGTGCCACACGCATTCGCGGGAGTCTGGCGGCAAACGAGACCGCCAGGCACTCGCATCAGCTCCTTGGGCGAGCAGCGGGCAGGCTCGCCCCTAGTGGCCACAGGGTGAAGCGACGTTACATAACGTCGTTTCGCCCAGCTGTGCCATTCTGCCGCAGTAAAACTGCGGCGGCTGGTCTACCTGAACAACATGAGAGAAGTCAAAGATCAACGGGCAGAGTGTCGCCTCCTCACCCTGGATTTAAACCTCGAATTGCTGTACTATCGTGTTGTAAATTGAGTGCATTGCAATCATGGGTTTAAATCAGGTGGTGAGGCGGCAAGATATTGCTTCCTCACCACCTGTCAAACACACTTGTATCGCTTTTCAGAGAAGCAGGAGTGCCTCTGCATTGCACTGTTTTATGCTCCGGAATGGTGGATCAGCAAGCCCAGACCGCGATCTACCAGTCACTTGATCGCAATCTACAGGTTGCTGACCCCCGTTTTATAGAGAGGTGTCAATGCTCTCTCCTAGTGGTCACACACCTATCCGAAAATCACTAAATAACTGCAGCTACCACAAGATCCCAAGTGCCAGAGCCAGATCATCCACAAGGTTCAGAGGCAGGAATTGGTGGTGGATGTTCAGGGACCCAACTACAGTCTTCTTGCAGTACTGTAGGGAGTAGTGCAGTTGGTCAGAGCTTGGCACTGCCTGTCGCTTTACATGAGTGTATGCGGTCATAGATAGTCGGTGTCTGATTAGGTGGCCATCCCGATACAGACACTGAAAATGGCCAATTGCATCCTTAAGACAAGTTCGGGATTAGAAAAAAAACAAAAAAACAAACAAAATATTTGGGGGCACACCCTAAAAGATGCATTAAAGATGGTGCAGCCATAAGACCATAAAACAGAACAAAATATTACAGCGCACACATGCAAAAAAAAATGGCATTTAACTCCTGCAAGGCTATTTAAAACACCTGAACATTTTCAAAAAATATGGGGATTTGGTCACACCTTATTGCTATATGGTGCTTAAGCCCACTTACTGCGACAAGGTACCCCATTATTTGTGGGTCCTACGCTATCCATAGAATGGAAGATCCTGCTTCTCTGAACGATGGGAGAAATACATTCCTCTATATGGGAGAACTAAAGGACTCCTATAACACAGGTGGACACTAATGAGAAGCAATGATGAGGGAGTGGGGAGCTCCTGCCCAAAAGGATTTGGTCAGAATCCATACAATAGACAAACAAAATGTTTGGGGGGCACACCCTAAAAGATGCATTAAAGATGGTGCAGCAGAAAAAAACAAACGCACATACTCACCTAGGTGGATGCTACATCTATGCCTGGCTGCCTCTACACCGAGAACTGAGCGATCAAAGACCGCTGATCGTTCAGTTCTTGGGCCTCACTGGGCATAGAGTCAGTGACTGTCAGTCACCGGCTCTCTGCTCTGCCCCTCCAGCGCTTACTTGAGCGCCGAGCTGTGGGAGCGGCTGGCTCAGGCTCTAAAAAGTGTGCTGAGAAGCTGAGCCAGCTGCCCAATCCAGGCACCTGGGTGGATCTGGACTTTAAAAGAGTAGTATGGGTTTGACTTTTTTTTAACCCAGTCATACTTACCTAGGTGGATGCTGCATCTGTCCCCCCCCCCGGTGTTTCTGCACTGAGAACCGAGCCACCGAACACCGCCGATGGCTCGCTTCTCTCACCTCCCCGAGCAGAGAGCTGCTGCCTGTCAATCAGCAACTCTCCTGCTCTGCTCCTCCACGCTCATTGGAGCGCTGAGCTGTAGAGGGGCAGTCTCAGCGGCTCGCTGGGAGGCTGAGACGGCCATCAGTCCGGGCACCTGGCAGATCCAGACTTCCAGAGTCGGAATGATGCGGTGCTTGGACTGATCTGTGTGACGTCAGCAGAGAGCGGACTTCACTCTCTGCTAAAAACGGTTCACAGGAGTGCAAAACGGATTGCACTCCTGTGACCCTTAAGAGGAGCCCAGGCTGGACTTCTCTTTGAAAGTCTCTCCAGAGCCTGTGTCAGCTGAGTGACACTGAATACGGGTCACCGGAGGGCAGAAGAAAGTGCACTCCTGTGATCCCCAGGAGAAGTAGGGCCGAAAGAGCTTTGGACCTACTTCTCCTTTTATTATTGCATCCTTAATAGTGTGAGTTAAAGGAATGCACGGAAAGGAGCACAACTCCTATCTTGCCTAGGGTCCCATGCAGGTACCACCTGCACCTTTTCTGTTTACACTTTTTTATATATATATATATATATATATATATATATATATATATATATATATATATATATATATATATATATATATATATATATATATATATATATACTTAAATTGCAATTCTAGCTTACAACCTAACTAGCCTTAAAACTAACTCTCCCACCGACTGAACAACTATGCTAACTAAACCGTGTAATAAAGATGTATTTACTTACTAATTTGCAGGCTGCCCCGAGCTGGTCATATGATCCGGCTCCCCTGTGTTAGCCAGCATGGCTTCAAAGGAGAGGAGGGAGCACTGACCATGGATAGGCCATTGAAGCCAATGGGTGATGTCGCTGCTCCCAGGCATTACAGTCATTTAAGGAGCGCGCTCTCCCTTGCAGCTGGTGCTGGCTGACACACAGGAGATCACATGACCAGACTGTAGTTGCCTAAAAATAGGTAAGTTTATACATCTTTCTTACACAGGTTAGTTAGCATAGTTGTTAGGAGAAGAAGGGATGAGACAGTTTTAAGACTAGAGAGGTGGAGGCTAGAATTCCACTTTAATGCCGCGTACACACGAGCGGACTTCTTGTTGGACTGAACTCCGAAGGACTTTTAGACTGAGTTCCGCCGAAATGGACTTGCCTACACACGATCCCACCAAAGTCCGATCGTTTCAAATGTGATGACGTACGACTGGACTAGAAAAGGAAGTTCAGTAGCTGCCCTTGCGTCGTTTTCGGTCCGTCGGACTAGCATACAGACGAACGTTTTTTTTTTCGATAGGAATCGAGTCCGTCGGAAAGACTTGAAACATGTTCTATTTCTAAGGTCCGTCGGATTTTTCGTCAGAAAAGGTCCGATGAAGCCCACACACGATCGGAATGTCCGACGGATTCGTTCCGTCTGACCTTTTCTGCTGGAAAGTCCGGTCATGTGTACGCGGCCTAAGGCATTGACTTTCCTGACTTCTGAAGTAGCCCTTAAGCCCCTTGGGATATCGGTTCCCTATCTAGTAAGAACGGTACATGGCTTTTCAATGGATCACTCGCCAGACCGGATGACTGCAGGGGGGTGGAGCTTAGCCAAGGGATGAGGACATCAGCGCCTTAGTAACACTGAGAGGGGAGCACAGAAGAGGGTTTTCTTGCTGATAAAGAGAACAGTGGCACCTCGTGTGGGCAAGGCTCACAGGTTTACTTTACTATTTAATTGATTTGGCCTTCACATTTTGACATTCTTAGGCTCGTCCTGGAGTATACTGTACAGAGGGGATGAGGAAGGGAGGTGGGAATGGCAGGTAGAAATCGGACTCATTTACCTGGGTTTGTTAATGGCTGTTTTTCCTTCCAGATCTTGGAAGAAACCTACAAGATGGAGTTTATGTACAGCGGCCTGGAGAACCGCCAGATAGCCATTATACATCACATGAGGTTGCAGGCAAACGCCCTCCAGCTCCTTGTGACGGCTCGAACTACTCGAGGGTAAGTGTTGCTAGGAAGAAAAGCAGCTTCATGTTGTCTAGGGTGACAGGGGACTGCAGTCACACAAGTAAATGATGGGGTTGATTTACTAAAAACCTGGAGAGTGAAAAATGTTGTGCAGCTGTGCATGGTAGCCAATCGGCTTCCAGGTTTTATTGTCAAAGCTTCATTGAACAAGCTGAAGTTAGAAGCTACCGTATATACTCGAGTATAAGTCGAATTTTTCAGCACCTTTTTTTGTGCTGAAAGTGCCCCCCTCGACTTATACTTGAGTCAAGCACTTTTCTGCAGCAAAAAATGTCATTTTCCGAACCGACTTTGGGGCCCCGTATCTCAGGGCCACTTGGTGCTAGAAACCCCAAATTTGGTGTGCAAACCCAGTGGACTTTGTACCACAACATATCCAAAGCTGGAGTTCCTAGCTCTAAGTGGCCCTGAGATACGGGGCCCCAAAATCGGTTCGGAAAATGTCATTCTCTGCTGCAGAAAAGTGCTTGACATTTTCTGAACCGACTTTGGAGCCCTGTATCTCAGGATCACTTAGTGCTAGGAACCCCAAATTTGGTGTGCAAACCAAGTGGACCTGGTACCATAACATATTCAAAGCTGGGGTTCCTAGCACCAAGTGGCCCCGAGATATGGGGCCCCAAAATAGGTTCGGAAAATGTCATTCTCTGCTGCAGAAAAGTGCTTGACATTTTCTGAACCAATATTTGGGGTCCTGTATCTCGAGGCCACTTGGTTCTAGAAATCCCAGCTTTGACAATTTGATGGTGCAAGTTCCACTGGGTTTGCACACCAAATTTGGGGTTCCTAGCACTAAGTGGCCCCGAGATACGGGGCCCCAAATTCGGTCAACTGTGTCCATCTGTAGCAATGTCATTTCGGGACACTTTGGGTTCAGAGAACCCAAATTTTGGCTGCAGCTAGGGGGCATCTAGGAACACTTAACTACTGAGTTTAAAGTTCGGGGGACCTATGGCTGCAAATGGGCACAGTGAGGCATGCAAATGGGCACAGTGAGGCTGCAAATGGGCATTGTTGACCCTCTTTTCCACTTACAGTAGCTGTGCATTTCTCACCCTCGTCTTATACTCGGGTCAATAAGTTTTTCCCATTTTTTTGTGGTAAATTAGGGCCTCGACTTATACTCGGAACGACTTATACTCGAGTATATACGGTACTTGGCTACCATGCACAGCTGCACCAGATTTTTAAAATCAACAGCCACTATTTATTTCCCCAGCTGGCAGGGCACCACCGCTATTCATCACTACAGCTTTTCAGCTTCCGTTGTCCCCTGCCTGAACATTGACGTGTGAATGACGAGCATCATCATCATTGCTGAGGCCTTTAACATGCTTTGCTCTCCCTGTAAGCTGCTTTAAAAGGCATATGTGTCAAGTTACCAAAGGCAAACAAAATATTTGGGGGGCACACCCTAAAAGATGCATTAAAGCTGGTGCAGCCATAAGACCATACAACAGAACAAAATATTACAGCGCACACATGCAAAAAAGACATTTACCTCCAACAAGGCTTATTAAAAACACCTAGACACTTTCAAAAAACATTATCAAAAAATATGGGGATTTGGTCACACCATATTGCTATATGGTGCTAAGCCCACTTACTGTGACAAAGTACCCCATGATTAGTGGATCCTACGCTATCCATAGATTGGGAGATCCTGCTTCTCTGAACCATGAGAGCAATACACTCTTCTATATGGGAGAATCTTGAGATCTCCACCCATGACACAAGTGGACACTAATGAGAGGTACTTAATGAGGGAGTGGGGTGCTCCTCACCCAAAAGGATTTGGTCAGAATCCATACAGTAGACAAACAAGATATTTGGGGGGCACACCCTAAAAGACGCATTAAAGATGGTGCAGCCATAAGACCATACAGCAGAGCAAAATATTACAGCGCACACATGCAAAAAAGACATTTACCAAAGGGTTGCGCCCAAAAAAACTTTTTTTTTTTTAACATGTGTAAAGGAATTCATGCTTACTGTGCTCATAAAAATTGCGTGTCAATGAATCAAAGTTTAAAACGCCTTGTCATCAACCATAATGGATGACATCAAAACTCAATCTAAAACAGTGACTGAAAGGAAATAGTCGGTATTCTGGAGGACCACCCGTCTATTAGGTACACCAACTGCGCCCTCAGATGTCCCCAAACTCGCTCATCCATGTCTTTATGGACCTTGCTTTGTGCACTGGTGCGCAGTCATGTTGGAACAGGAAGGGACCATCCCCAAACTGTTCCCACAAAGTTGAGAGCATAAAATTGCATCCAAAATGTCTTGGTATGCTGACGCCTTAAGAGTTCCCTTCACTGGAACTAAGGGGCCAAACCCAACCCCTGAAAAACATCCCCACACCATATTCCCCCTCCACCAAATAATTTGGACCAGTGCACAAAGCAAGGTCCACAAAGACATGGATGAGTGAGTTTGGGATGGAGGAATTTGACTGGCCTGCACAGAGCCCTGACCTCAACCCGATAGAACACCTTTGGGATGAATAAGAGCGGAGACTGCGAGCCAGGCCTTCTCATCTAACATGTGCCTGACCTCACAAATGTGCTTCTGGAAGAATGGTCAAACATTCCCATAGACACACTCCTAAACCCTGTGGACAGCCTTCCCAGATGAGTAGAAGCTGTTATAGCTGCAAAGGGTTGGCCAACTCAATATTGAACCCTACGGACTAAGACTGGGATGCCATTAAAGTTCATATAAAGGCAGGCGTCCCAATACTTTTGGTAATATAGTGTACTTTGATTGATCTATATAGTGAGATGGTCATCTTGGTAGGGGCAGGGCTTTCCTGCTTTATGTCGGAGCTCCACAACCATCTGATGACTTGTGGGTTTATGGTCAAAATGCAGTACAGATGAAGCACATATCAACTGAATGGTTTGTGAGACGGGAAGATGAATACAGTGCAGATTATTTTCCAGGAAGAAGGTCAGTAGTGACATCCAAATCTCCTGAGACTCACAGTCAGAGGCAGCAGTGCCTTAGATCTTGCACGGCAGATATTCGGCTATAAAAAATGGTTAGACACACATACCAGGCCACGCACTGCTATTTTGCAGAAGCAATGCAAAACACATGGTGGAATTTTCAGGCTACTGCTTAAACATAATTAACATTTCTAATGGTTTCCTGTAAATCTTCACTTTTTGAGTTTCGTTGTGTCAGAGTAAGCCAAAGAAAACCATTCAATTTTTAGAATATGAAAGCTAATATACCTCTGTAATCAGGTTGGCTATATATCTATCTATCTATCTATCTATATATATATATATATATATATATATATATATATATATATATATATATATATATTATTTTTACAGTCTGGTGCTTCTTTTTCACCTTCCTTGTGCTATTTGTAGGGAGGAGCCTATGTTCGGCCTTTGTGAGCAGTTCCTGCAGGAGATCGATGTCTTCCAAAGGTGAGAATGTGTTCTATGTGTTCTCCTTTTAATCGGATTACAGCCTGGTCATGGCAATGCCTTGTTCACACAGGCCTCGGAGTATTTGCAAATCTTTCGACAAACTTCAAGGGGGTTTGTTGAACCCTTTAAACACGTGTAAAATAGAATGCACATTGGCCACATTCGGCCCGCCAAGCCATTTCATGTGACCTTTGCACCCAGGGCTTTTTTCAGCTGAAATGTGGCAGAACTCCATTCCGCCACCTCCCGGCTCTTGCCCTTCGCTCTCCACTCATCACTATCACTTGTAAATACAGAATCCTTCTGTGCTTACAAAGGCAACTTTCCTCTTTGCACTCGTATGTCCCTGCCTGTCATGCACTTACGGAGGGGACAAGATTGCATGGGGCGTCTTGTGGTAAACTGCACTGTAATCCCCATCTGTGCCCTTGTGCAGAGATGCCAACCAATGATCTCCCTTTGAGTGAAGGAGAAAAGCGTATTGCCAGGGGGCTGGACTGGGTAGGTGAGAAGTAATGAGGCTTTTGGGGGGGGGGGGGGGAGTGGTGGGTGCAGATGGCTAGAGCTGAGGAGGAGTGTAAGTGAGATGTGGACAGACTGTGAAAGAGTCTGCACCCTGTATGCAGCACACTCCTCAACTCTGCAATCTGTACGTAGCACACTCCTCAACTCTGCACTCTGTAGCACACCCCTCAACTCTGTATGTAGCACACTCTGTATGTAGCACACTGTATGTAGCACACTCCTCAACTCTGCACTCTGTATGTAGCACACTCCTCAACTTTGCACTCTGTATGTAGCACACTCCTCAACTCTGCACTCTGTATGTAGCACACTCCTCAACTCTGCACTCTGTATGTAGCACACTCCTCAACTCTGCACTCTGTATGTAGCACACTCCTCAACTCTGCACTCTGTATGTAGCACACTCCTCAACTCTGCACTCTGTATGTAGCACACTCCTCAACTCTGCACTCTGTATGTAGCACACTCCTCAACTCTGCACTCTGTATGTAGCACACTCCTCAACTCTGCACTCTGTATGTAGCACACTCCTCAACTCTGCACTCTGTATGTAGCACACTCCTCAACTCTGCACTCTGTATGTAGCACACTCCTCAACTCTGCACTCTGTATGTAGCACACTCCTCAACTCTGCACTCTGTATGTAGCACACTCCTCAACTCTGCACTCTGTATGTAGCACACTCCTCAACTCTGCACTCTGTATGTAGCACACTCCTCAACTCTGCACTCTGTATGTAGCACACTCCTCAACTCTGCACTCTGTATGTAGCACACTCCTCAACTCTGCACTCCGTACGTAGCGCATTCCTCAACTCTGTACATAGTGCACTCCTGGTATTTATTGCCCCTTTAAGATCCTCCCACTGCAGTTTGGCCACACTCACCTTTCGATGGAGTTTGGCGGGGTTGAGTGTGGTTGAACTCCTGCAAACTATTCACTGACAAAAAAGCGCTGGATACATGTTATATACAATCGGCCCTTTCAGGGCAACCATAATGCTGATGCGGCCTGCGATGAAATTGAGTTTGACACTCCTGCTTTAAAGCACCATTCAGGTCCATTTTGGGAAAGTAAGTACAGATTCCAATCTAAGCCTGTTTGCAGGCAGAGATATATGGCAGAAAAGATTCTGCATAATTTGTC
This sequence comes from Lithobates clamitans, assembly GCA_037952925.1. NCBI lineage: Eukaryota > Metazoa > Chordata > Amphibia > Anura > Ranidae > Lithobates > Lithobates clamitans. Next base: position 35,903 of record JBBGZY010001773.1, read on the forward strand.
TACCATAAAACCTCTTCTCCTTTAAAATCTATTGTACACTGCAGTGTATGTATAGTGCTGTGTACAATCCCGGACTATTCCTGGCATCTGTAAGAGAAGAATACTGGGATGATGTTACTCCTGTGTGCGTACATGGGAGTTATGTCATCTGTCGCCAACCAGTGGGCAAAATCAGGCTGAATATAAGCAAAATTCCTCCTCCTCCTCAGAGGGTGGCATTCTCCCACCTTTGCTCCCCCACTATTTACCCTTTTCAATTATTTGTTGTTGTGTCTCCTTCAGGTGCTTCATCTCTGAGCTCCCGCACATGCAGGACAGCTTTGTGGACAAGCTGCTCGATCTGATGCCACGCCTGGTAAATTCCAAGCCTCTTCAGATGGTAAAAATCCTCCAGACCACCCTACGGCAAAGCAGCTTTCTGCGCCTAACTCTTCCAGAACAGGTAACCATTATAATACAGAACAGCGCCACCTGCTGTAACAGGCTGAAGAGAAACAAATTGTTACCCCAGCTCCACTGCCAATATAAAAGTCCACGAACTGTGATCCGGTGCTCTAGCTGGGACGTTCACGCCCCACAGATACATTACTTAAATCAGGAAGGCTGGCTACTCAGATGCTCTTGAATAAAAGTACTTTATTAGTTACGTGGGTACACGGGTACAGGCTATACGCTGATGCGTTCGGCTAAAAAGCCTTCATCAAAGCATACATGTTTGATTTAAAAACTGATTTTTATAACAAAGCAAGCTCTCCACATGGGGCGGGTGCATCCTGATCAGAAACAATCAAATCAATAAAAAAATAAAAAAAAACACATGGAGAAAAAAGAGAGACAGACGGCAGGCATGTGAAGGACATATCATGAACAAATAAAACATATTCTGCCAGCACTCCAACAGATATATCAAAACAATGTAGTTGTGTTAAGAAAAGATTTATGTCCATCCTATCATTCAAGCCATATGGTTTTCTAGTATTGAGGGTATGGATCCACCACACTTCACGTTTAACCGCTTCCGGACCAGCCGCCGCAGTTATACTGCAGCAGGTTGGATGCCCTGCGCGAGCCGTCGTAGCTGTATGTCGGCTCTTTAAGATGTCTCCGGCGGCGCGCGTGCCCGAAGCATGTCCCCGGAGCCGATGCAAGTGCCCGGGGCGCACTGACCGTCGGGCACCCTCGATTGCTTGTTACAGAATGAGAACGGGGATGTGTGTGTGTAAACACACAAATCCCGGTTCCTCCAGGGTAGTGGAGACAGATTATGTGTTCATACTAAGTATGAACACCGATCTCTCTCTTCCCCTAGTCAGAGTCCCATCCCCCATACAGTTAGAACACACCCTGGGAACACAGTTAACCCCTTGATTGCCCCCTAGTGTTAACCCTTTCCCCGCCAGTGTCATTTATACAGTAATCAGTGCATTGTTATAGCATTGATCGCTTTATAAATGTCACTGGTCCCAAAAATGTGTCAAAAGTGTCCGATTTGTCTGCCGCAATATCGCAGTCCCGATAAAAATCGTAGATCACTGCCATTACTAGTAAAAAAACAAATAATAAAAATGCCATAAATCTATTGCTCATTGCGATTTTTTTTCATTTTTTTACCAAAAATATGTAGAATACATATCAGGTGATGCCATAGGTGAATTTATGAAATATCTTAATACTAATTCTCTAAATTTGGAGTTCACCTGTGTGCACCACCCGACCCAAATAGACCATTTGGATTTGACTCTGATGGGGCATTCAGATAGCAACACAGTGACTTCTAGAACTTTTAGAAACCCCTGTGCAGGGAATTCCCTTTTATTGGCTAATGGCTGTCACCCCAGTCACACCATTAAAGTGGTTGTAATTACTTTTTGTTGACTTTTACCTATAGGCAAGCCTAGAATAAGGCTTACCTATAGGTAGGGGAAATATCTCCTAAACGTGCGCTGTTTAGGAGATATTTCACTTGTAGTGCGCCAATGTCGTCATCGGCACATGCGCTGTGAAGAAACGGACCACCGTGCCGTTTCCTCCCCTGGCGTGTGCCGTGACTGACGGCTCTCGCGCGCATGCCATTAAGGAGGGTTGAATTTTTTTCTAGTAGAAGGGTCCCCAGACTAGGTAGTATGCCGTCACCTAGTTTGTTTTGCTCTCAGAACCCAAACAAACCACACAAACTTAACACTATAAGATCCTACATGTGTGGCCATAATACCTGCAGGCAGTGCCATAGACATAAAAAAAAAAAAAGTACCTCAGTTTTTTCCTTCTCTACTAAGAAAATATATACCATCAAACAGTATATCCAAAAACGAGGGGTGGAGAGGTGGTCTTTAGTTTAAGACCACCTTGTTAAAGTGGGCGGAACTCCGCTTTAAAGACACAATACACATATGGCTCATACACAATGCTCAAAAAAAAGTTGCAAAAGACAGAAACATATGTTGACATCCAATCAAGCAGTAAACGGTAATATCTGGATATGTCAGACAGTACAAGATTAAGTGGCTGAATCTACCGGGGGCATTAAGGACACAGAGCTGGGGGATGGACAACATTTTGCTAAACGCACAGGAGTAATGTACGTCTTGTGAAGGTTGTACAGTTGGGTAAGGCGTTCTGACACTTTAGGGGATGCCTGTTTTGCATGCCTCTAATATCTTATCCCAGTCCTCAGCCTCAATGACCCCGGTATTGCCCCCCTAGCAGGATTTAAGTGAGTAGTAGGCTAGTTGAAACGCAGCCAGGGTAAGTAAAAGATCATAAAATGTAGATATCAATTAGCAAGGCTCACCACTATACTGTATATTACCTCCAGGTCATCTACCATGGATACAGTAGGGTAACGGTCGGTAAACTGAGCATGAAGGACGTGCCATAATTGGTGATAGCGAAACCACATATAATTCAGCCGAGTTAGAACGTAACACTATAGCCAAAGGTTCAGCCGCAAGAGCGTATAGAAGAGGCGAAAGCGGACAACCCTCTCACGTCCCTCTATAAAGGGAAAACGGCCCAGAAGTCCACCCATATGCTATCACTCTGGCTCAAAGAGCCTTGTAAAGAATGATAAGCCACTTAAATCGGAGTTCCACCCACATTTTTCACTCACCATGCAGCACTTAATGTGCATCCTTAAAACGAATTGGCAATTTATTCTTTTTTTTCTGTTCCCTTACCTGATTTAAGCCTATATCTGATTTCACTTCCTCCTTTAGGGGCCGCGACCATCATTTTCGGTTTTGCATGGGCTCCTGGGAGATCTTGGTCAGCTTGGCAAGGCACTGCTCCCGTAACATTTTAACATTGGCGTCTATAGAAATTCTTGGTCAGCTTGGCATGGCACGGCTCCAGTAACATTTAACATTGGCGTCTATGGAAAATCTTGGTCAGCTTGGCATGGCACTGCTCCCATAACATTTAGCATTGGCATCTATGGAAATTCTTGGTCAACTTGGCATGGCAAGCTAACCCAAGATTGCACCGCACTGCACATGCGCGAGATCGGCAGGTGCATGCTGGTTAGCCAACATGCACGGAATCCAATTCAGTGACAGGAAGAGAAAGTGCCATCTTCCACCAGTTTAGGCAAGCATCCTACTCACCAGATTCATCAGACACCCATGACAGGTGTCAGATAAGAAGAAAGATGTATCGAGATGTATCCACTCATATAGACACCTCTCACCAGCGATGTCGAGATGTAATCACAGATGCAGACACCTCTCGTCAGCGATGTAGCCAGACGGGGTTTATAAGTAAAGGAGAAAAGAAGAACTCCTCATAGCGTAACTTCTAGGCATTTTATTTATAAAAATTTGTTCCATTTAAAATCTGACGCGTTTCGTCAGCACGTCTGACATCATCCGGGGACATGACCCCCTGATGACATCAGACGTGCTAACGAAACAAGTCGGGCTACGCAATACGTGATACGTCAATTCCGCCATTGTGCTGGAGCGCAAGTGGAACGCAGCTTGGCGTACCGGCTCCATTTTATGTGGGTTTTTTTTACTGGAACAAATTTTTATGAATAAATGGCTACAAGTTACTCTATGAGGAGTTCTTCTTTTCTCCTTTACTTATAAACCCCGTCTGGCTACATCGCTGATGAGAGGTGTCTGCATCGGTGGTTACATCTTGACATTGCTGGTGAGAGGCGTCTATATCGGTGGATACATCTCGATACATCTTTCTTCTTATCTGACACCTGTCATGGGTGTCTGATGAATCTGGTGAGTAGGATGTTTGCCTAAACTGGTGGAAGGACGGCACTTTCTATTCCTGCCACTGAATTTTTTTTACCATCGCTGTGTACTTGATTGAAGAATCGTCGGTGGTGGCTGTTTTTGGACTTCATTGAAAGATTATATTCACATTTGAACATTATTTGACCACACCTTTTTTACATATTTATTTGTATTTTTCTTCACATATTTAATATTGTATATATTTGAGCGTGGTATGAAATTCATTATTAATTTATTTTTAATGTGTGCAAAGGACCCGGTTCTCTTCCTGAGAATTGAAATTTTGCCATTATTACAATCATGAGCTTCAAATTAACATAAAGCTTCTGTCATTTTTATCGGCTGCAGTAGGATTATTATCTATAGTGATGTAAAGTTAAAACATTGGTAAACCTAACGCATGTTCTCAACAACATGGAAATGCTTAGCCACTGGTTAACCATGGTGTTTATCTGGAAATGTTCCTCTTGATTTTCCTAGTGGTCATGTGACCATCGTGTCCTCTTCTCATTTTTTTCATCTGTGTATTTAGCAGTCTGCCTAGAGTTTAGCCTCAACCTGTAAGTGTGTTATGGCATCTAAGGTACCTCAGTCCTAATCGGGGTCCAGAACACCCTTTATTTTCTGTGGAATACTACTATACTGCGTGATGTCATTTAATCACTTGATTCTCCAGATCCACAGAGCCTCATCGCACATCATTGAGCCGGCTGCAGAGTCTGATAACCCGATCCGATTCACCTCCGGGTTGGTCATCGCTCTGGATGTAGATGCCACATTGGAGCATGTTCAGGAGCCACAGAGCTCTGTGAAAGTCCAGGTACGATCGTATGCAATGGGATGACTATGTTGAGGGCTTTATTTATGTTCTTGTGCCAGGAAGACAGCCGTTTTTTTGTGATATTAACTGGTGGTGGAACTAGTGGAGAGACGAGGGAAAGAAAACGCGAGCAGGACCCTCATTTTATCCATCATAGGTCTGACCTGTCCTGAAGAATGACAGAAGATGATAATTAAGTGCTCTGCCTCTTGCACACTATTGCCTATATTGTGTGTTGCCCGTTTCTCTGCAGTAGACACCAGCTGCTGGGACAAAGAGACCTCTTCTCATGATCATGACAGGAACATAAGCACTTTGCTTGACACCTAGGTAGTTGTAAATGGGACTCTGAAAAGATTAATTTAGAAGGCCCCACTTGTAAAACACAAAGCTCTGTCTAAGATTTTTAGTCTAATTGTATTCATAGGAATAGTTACAGCCAACTATTGTCCTAACAACTTCCATTTTTATAGACACACAATATATTACCAAAAGTATTGTGACGCCTGCCTTTGCAAGCACATGGACTTTAATGGCATCCCAGTCTTAGTCCATAGGGTTCAATATTAAGTTGGCCCACCCTTTTGCAGCTATAAGGCTGGGTTCGCACTGGAACATGCAGCCACTCACAGCAGGGGTACAGGGCGTCTCCATTCACCGTTTCGGGTCTGATTTCAGCCCAAATTTTGGGCAGAAATGGACCAAAAGACGCACAGGACTCCTGTGCAATTCGCACCGGAGCTGCTGCGGAGATGTGTGAACCGGCTCCATAGAGAGTCAGTCACAATCTCCTGCTATGCGAATTGGATGTGGGGGAAACCCCGTGTGAAGTGTGAACCCAGCCTTACAGCTTCAACTCTTCTGTGAAGGCTGCCCACAAGGTTTAAGCATGCGTCTATGGGAATGTTTGACCATTCTTCCAGGAAGCGCATTTGTGAGGTCAGGCATTGATGTGGACGAGAAGGCCTGGCTCGCAGTCTCCGCTCTGATTCATCCCAAAGGTGTTCTATCTGGTTGAGGTCAGGACTCTGTGCAGATTAGTCAAGTTCCCCCAGGCGGGACAGCACAAATAAAGAACAATACTTTTGGCAATATAGTGCATCTCCCCTTTCCAATTACAGCCACTGTTCAGGGTGTCTGAATATGGCTGTGCCTAAAAAGACCCAGCACACTCAGTAATGTACATAGACCTCTTCTGTTATGCTTCCCTCTCTTTATCTGCAGTATAAGTCTGAGGACACTTGTGCTAAGGGGTGTGGCTTGTTACCCAGCTCTGCCACCATAGACCACTGCAGTGTGAGAACAAGATATATCTCACACTACAAGACACATAAAGTGGTTCTTAGACCATTCAGGCAGGGTCAGTTGGCCCTCGTTCTAAGCCATAAAACGGACAAGTATGTGTACTAGTAAGGACATTCTGGAGATCTGAGGACTCATTCTCCATGGTGTCAATGCAGAAAAGTAGGGCCAAAGGCAAGAGCTGTAATCTTGTAGAAAGAACAGGATTGTCTATACCAGGAGAAACGTTCACTGTTGAGTTGTCCAGTTCACTACAGTCTGGGCAACGTAAAAAAAAAAAAAAAAAAAGTGGCAAAAGCCAGCTGTAGGGCTGGACCTGCTAAAGCAAAGGATGATTTCAAATCCTTCCATATGACCCCGCTCCCACGAAATTGTAATCCATCATTGCCAAGTAGAAATCTTCCCCTGCGGGGTACTCGCAGGATGGTTGCAGACTGAGAGGGTGTGTCGAATAGAAAGGAATAGGAATTGCAATAACCCAGGCACTAAGGCTGCATTCACACCTGAGCAACACGTTTTGAGTGTTTTTTTGAGCGTTTGTATGCGCGTTTTTGAGCGTTTGTGTACAGCATTTTTGAAGTGTTTTTGAGCTTCGGCATTTTTTAATTGGCCAATAGAGAAAAATTATCATCCATTTCATCATTTGTTGCTATGTTTTTCAGCTTTTTAAAATTTTTCATTTGCTTTTATTTATACATTTTTTACATTTTGTTTTGTAAGGTGTTAAGGGTTAGGGTTTAAGGCTTAGGGGTTAATTTATTTAATTATTTATTTTGTTAGGTTGTTGGTTAATATTAGTGTTGGGGTTTTTTATTAATATATTTTGTTTATTTTTGTTTTTAATATTTATTTTTGTATTATTTATTTTCATTTAATTATTGAATTTGAGCAGAAACACGCTTAAAAACACGCAACAAATTGCACTAAAATGTTCAAAAACCGCCTAAATCAAGCGTTTAAATGCAATTCTATGGAACAAAAAAATGCTTCAAATACGCACCAATCTGCCTGATTTGAGCTACAAAAAAAGCTCCAGAACTTTTCTGAGCTTCAGGCGACTTGTAGTGGGAATGTGAACCAACTCCATAGAGAGTAATTAAATTTTTTTCCTCCCAGCCGGCTGTCACCCGCACATAGAAGACGGAGTAGTCACTGGAGGAGGGGGAGGAGAGCAGCAGGTGGATGGAGTCGTGGGTTTTCTGGCTGGCCCTGCATGCTTGCAATGGAAGCGGTGTGGCTTTTCAGGGGGCATAAGGGCGGCCCGTCTCATTACGCCCCGTGTCACCCCCTCTGGCGGGTGTGGACCGCACCCCCCCTAGCGATGCCACTGCTACTTTCTGCTTCGCAACCAGAAATTGTTTCCCTACACCTTCTTGCAACTTTACAGTTACAACTGATGGTCATCTTCTTCACCTTTTTTAGGAAGACTTAGAAGGACTTTCCAAATCTTACAAGGGGCCCTTGTTGGTTTGGGGACACGTCAACAGGGACAAGTCCCATCATGACCTTAAAACAGCTTTCCTAATTGCTACAGTAACTAGGCTTCTGCTGGGTCTCCTGTAGATCTGCTACTATATCTCTCATATTATTATATAGGATTTATATAGCACCAACAGTTTACAAAATGAAGGCAGACCGTACTATTACATTACAATTTGGTACAAGAGGAATCAGAGGGCCCTGCTCGTTGTTTTTTTTTGTCTACCTTTAAAAGCAAATGCAACATGATGATTTATCCCTATCTATTCAAACATCAAAGTCCATACATTATTGAAAAAAATCACCACACTCTATGGTGCCAGTTCATTAGCCCCCCCCCATCACACCCTGAACATTCCTATCCCAGGATGCCTTGGAGACCTTTTTACTACAGGATTCCTAAATGTAATTCTTTGAACCATATGCCAACATTCTGATACTCACTCCTTTCTCTTTTGGTTAATCCCACATCCTTTTCAGGTTCCCCCATCAGATACATACTAACTACTATGTTGGGTGCTCCTGCTTCCCCGGGGGCATGCGAATCTCTTCCCCCCTATACTCTGCAATCTATCATGTGAGTTAGTTCCCACCTAGTGTGATGATAGGGAACTCTATCCTGGAACTTGTTCCTCTTCCTCATCTTGCAACTTCTGTTTTTAATTGCCAAACACCTATCCTTTGGTACCCTTCAGGTCTTAGTTCGGCCTTGTGTGTCCTCTTTTATTTTTTTGCACCTTGACTGTCTTTGCAAAAAGGTGTACTGTGACCTTCTGTGTCCCTCCTGGGACCTTCTTCGGATACGCTTTCCCCTTAAGAGGTCCTCTGTAAAGGCGGAGTCTTTTTCTCTCCACTACCCTTGGCAGCTCTAGTTCTGCCTTGGTTCTTCCTGTTTTTTTCAGAGCCCCCTCTTTCTTATTCTACATGAGGACAAATTAGCCTGGAAGCCAGTCCAGTCCTACTGCTTTCCATGGTGCTCTTATCACCTTGAGTGGGAATGTCGTTCTCCCTCCCAATTTCCAGCCTTGAAGGCATGTCAAACAATTTACGATTCACCTTGTGAGTGGGTGGGGTCAGGATTGTCATTTTTGGCTGAGAGCTGCATCTTTCCCTGGGAACTCATCCCTCTTGTGTTTCCTCACAGGGTGGTCCCTCTATGGCAGGGGTCCTCCATACTTGCTAAAGAAAGGGCCAGTTTACTATCCTTCAGACTTTATGGGGGCTGAACTGTGGCCAGTGGGAATAGACAGTGTCTCCGGCTCTGCAGTCAGTGGAAGGGAAAAAAAAATACATAGCACCTGTGGTCAGGAGGAGGAATAGTGCCCCATCATTGGTGTCAGTAGGAGCAATAGTACCCCACTGCTGGTGTCAGTCAGAGGACTAGTGCCTCATCATGGGTGTCAGTGGGAGGAATGGCGCCTCATTGTTGGAGGAATGGCGCCTCATTGTTGGAGGAATGGCGCCTCATTGTTGGAGGAATGGCGCCTCATTGTGGGTGGAATGGTGCCTCATTGTGGGTGGAATGGTGCCTCATTGTGGGTGGAATGGTGCCTCATTGTGGGTGGAATTGGTGCCTCATTGTGGGTGGAATGGTGCCTCAATGTGGGAGGAATGGCGCCTCATTGCGGGTAGAATGGTGCCTCATTGTGGGTGGAATGGCGCCTCATTGTGGGTGGAATGGCGCCTCATTGTGGGAGGAATGGCCCCTTATTGTGGGAGGAATGGTTCCTCATTGGAGGAATGGCACCTCATTGTGGGTGGAATGGCGCCTCATTGTGGGTGGAATGGCGCCTCATTGTTGGAGGAATGGCGCCTCATTGTGGGAGGAATGGCGCCGCAATGTGGGAGGAATGGCGCCTCATTGTGGGAGGAATGGCGCCTCATTGTGGGAGGAATGGCGCCGCATTGTGGGAGGAATGGCGCCTCATTGTGGGTGGAATGGCGCCTCATTGGGGGTGGAATGGCGCCTCATTGGGGGTGGAATGGCGCCTCGTGCCTCAATGAGGCGCCATTCCACCCACAGTGGCAGCAATAGTGCCTCACGTTAGTGGAAAGAACAGTGCCCCAAGGACCGGATAAAGGCAAGCAAAGGGCCGTGTCTGATCCGCGGGCCACGGTTTGGAAACCACTTTTCTGTGGGATTCCTAGCTCCTCCTCCACCTGCTGGGTTATTTTGCCTTCTGTTCTTGAGCTTTTTACAACATCTAGCATCTTTTTTTTTTTTTCCTCAAGTTGCAGGACCACCACTTGATCTCAAAATCTGTTTTTGGAAGATCGCTATTTGAGCTTCTGCTGATGCACACTTTGGCAGCAAAGTGCTTCTGCTGTCAGCTCTCTGTTTTTGTCCATTGACCCTTTGTTTTTTTTTCTTGTGGGTCTGTTGCTGCTATTTCGACTTTTGTACCCTCCCGTCTATACCGCGCTATACCGCAGATGGACACCGGCAGCAAAAAGCGCCCTGAGGCAATTCAGTTTGCATAGGTAGCACTATACATGTCACTCATTCATTCATTCATTCCTTTCGACTCATTGTCCCATGGGAAGTCCCATGGTCTCTAAATCCATTCCTGTGTCCTTTTACTGGATGATTAGGATAATAGAGATTTTGTACGGACCTGTAAATTCCATATTCTGGAGTACAGTACAGGACATGGGTCTCTCCCCACTTTCCTCTGTCATATTCATAAATATTGCTTGCTAACAAACTGGAGCCTCGCAGAGTCGGCTGCGTTATATGGATATGCTGGGGGGGGGGCAGTCCCAGCAAAGCTTTTACCAATGTCCAAGGTAACGGCATATAAGCTGTGGTTTTAAGAATCGATTGCTGTGTTCTGCATTGTACTCCAAGGTATGGCATTTACAGGTATGTCAAAATCTTATTTTCAAAGCATTCACAAGCAAAAATCAATAATGAGTATATCATTTTGAGTTTTCAGTAGACTGGCTCCTTTAATAAATGTAAGCCTCCTTAGAGGGGTCTGAGAAGTGTATTTTTATATATGCATTCGTCATTGTAAAGTGCCCCTGTCTTTCCTCCTCCAGGTCGTTTACCCAGATGGACAGATTCAAATTATCCACCCTAAACCAGCAGATTTCCGGAACCCGGGCCCCGGCAGACACCGGCTGATCACGCAGGTTTATCTGTCTCACACGGCATGGACAGGTAATCAGCAGGATCATCACATGAAAAAAAAAGGCCCTATTTATGTTTGAGGGGAGTGTTGTTTCAGTCTCTCTTGTCTATAGCAGCCTTTGTAATTTCCCTGTGGGACAATCTGCTGTAAATTACTTGGGTGCAACACATATATAACAATATAAAAAATACCGCTGCAGGTCAGTCCGCTCTTATCCACAAACACTGCTAGGTTCCTGTCCAGCTCGTTGCAGAAGATCTGCACAATAGAACAATAGATGATGGCACTCCAGCATTAAATCCAAATTCTTTAGTTCCGTCCATTAACCACTTCCCATCCAGACCAATTCTGACTTTTCTCTCCTACATGTAAAATTCATAATTTTTTTGCTAGAAAATTACATAGAACCCCCAAACATTATATATGTTTTTTAAGCAAAGACCCTAGAGAATACAATTGCGGTCGTTGCAACTTTTTATCTCGCATGGTATTTGCGCAGCAATTTTTCGAACACGTTTTTTTTGGAAAAAAAAAACAGTTTCATGCTTAAAAAAACCCAAAACATTAAAGGTAGCCCAATTTTTTTGCATAATGTAAAAGATAAAGCTACGCCGAGTAAATAAATACCTAACATGTCACGCTTCAAAATTGCACACGCTCGTGGAATGGCGCCAAACTTCGGTACTTAAAAATCTCCATAGGTGACGCTTTAAAATTTCTTACTGGTTACATGTTTTGAGTTACAGAGGAGGTCTAGGGCTAGAATTATTGCTCTCGCTCTAACATTCACGGCGATACCTCACATGTGTGCTTTGAACACCGTTTTCATATGTGGGTGGGACTTGCGCATGCCTTCGCTTCTGCGTGCGATCACATGTGGACCAGGGTGCTTTAAAAATTTTTTTTTTTTTTTTTTATTGTCAATTTTATTATAATAATAATAATAAAAAAAATAATTTTGATCACTTTTATTCCTATTACAAGGAATGTAAACATCCCTTGTAATAGGAATATGACAGGTCCTCTTTACAGTGAGATATGAGGTCAATAAGACCCCACATCTCACCTCTAGGCTGGGAAGCCTGAAATAAAAAAATAAAAAATAAACGATCTCGGCTTCCCAGCCGAGGCGGCGCCTTTTTTTTTAATGCAGAGGCCGGGCATGATGTCATAACATCGCGCCTGACCTCCGAACGATCATAGAGACTCCGGTGACCATCTGGTCCGCCAGAAATCTTTATGGTCACCATCCAGGGCCGGCAGGTTCTGTCTCCGACTCACCGATGGAAGCGGTGAGTCGGTAGAAGCATCGGAGGGAGGGGGGGGGGTGTTCCCTCTCGCCGCCTGAAAGAATGGTCAAGTGGTGGAACAGCCGCTATGATCATTCTTATGGTGTAGGGAATCGCCTGCTGAGAAATACGATATCTGAATGATGCCTGTAGCTGCACTCACCATTCAAAAGCTCAAAGCACCAGATCACTAAATCTAATACACGTCTCATGATCACAGGCGCTTTTTCACAGAAAAAGCATCCATGAGCATTAAAAGCATAAGCGACCTTGCTACCTGTTGTACACCGTTTTAATGGAAATAAAGAGTTTAGGTTTAATGCTGGAATGCCATCATCCATTGTTCTATCGTGCAAACATAGTGTTCTGCAATATGCCAACTGAATTATGTCAGAACTAAATATGGAATGCCCAATTCATGCAGGAAGGCCTACAATAAAATATCATTTAAATGTATTTTGAACCCAAGCTGCAATACAGTGAGGGGAAAAAATATTTGATCCCCTGCTGATTTTGTACGTTTGCCCATTGATCAGTCTATAATTTTAATGGTAGGTTTTTTTAACAGTGAGAGACAGAATAACAAAAAAAAAATATCCAGAAACACGCATTTCAAAAAAGTTATAAATTGATTTGCATTTTATGAGTGAAATAAGTATTCGATCCCCTATCAATTAGCAAGATTTCTGGCTTCCATGTGTCTTCTATACAGGTAACAAGCTGAGATTAGGAGCACTCTCTTAGGCCGGGTTCACACTGGTATGACAAATGCAAAAAATGTTTCCCTATGAGAGCGGTCTTAAAGCATCTAATTTTTTTAGATGTCAGCAGCTGCAAATACTGCAGCTGCTGACTTTTAAAATAAGGTCACTCACCTAAAGAAAAATCTGTCTGCGCTAGATGAAAGAATCAAAACAGTATATAGATAAAAAAATTATTTTAGAAATATATATAAAATATATATAATAAAATATATGTTACAAGTGCTAAGTGCCTAAACAAACATATACGTAAACAAACGTGCTTAAATCAACTACTAATAGATAAAGGATAATTTCTAGTGCATCCAACCAAAGTGCAAAGTGCTGTATGAAACCCACAGTATGAAAATCCAATCAAACGTGAAATAAAACAATCCTCATATGAGTTCTTAAAGTCTGAACAGTATGAGTTCAGAAATACAAAAATACATAAAGTGCCCAAAATCAGTGTCCATAATCAGTGAAGTATATCCATTTTGTTCTTCCAAAAGTGCAACACCATAAAGCATGCTTTAGTGTCCTCCAGTGATCCCCATAAGCATATGCGCTCACCTTCCAGCGTGTGACACAGTATTTAAACTCTGTCAAAACACGCTTTGGAGACACTCCTGTGCTCAAATGGAATCAGCTGTACAGGCATCCAATGCTCCCAATTAAGATTATATAATTAACATTAAGATTATATATGCAAGAAAAAAAGAAACTCCATAGCGCAATATTGCTTAACAATAAAGAGAATTTTATTAAAACAATAAACTCTCCCCTTGTAGGGGTACTCACATGCTACGGGTGCGTTAGTGCACCCTTCTAAATAAGCATAAATCGGCCGATGGTAGCGGTATGGCGTGCGGTGCGGTGTATGCCTCAACCTCTCCTTCTCTCTCTCACTGCTGACAGCTCCGTCCAGGCCCCTCCCCTAGGTCACTCACCTGTCCCGGGGTCCAGCGATGTCGGCACCCGAGACCGAACCGTCCTTCGGTCCTCGGGTGCTGCCGCCGCCATTCTCGGTGAGGGAATCATGAAGTGAAGCGTTGCGGCTTCACTTCCCGATTCCCTACTGCGCATGCACGAGTCGCGCTGCACTTTCTCAATGGTCCCCGCTATCTCCTGGGACCTGTGTCTTTCCCAGGAGACAGCGGGGGAGTGCGGGAGGGGGCGTGACTCCCATGGGAGTCTATTCCCGGAAGTGGGTGCAGATACCTGTCTTAGACAGGTATCTGCACCCCCCTCCCCCCTGAAAGGTGCCAACTGTGACACCGGAGGGGGGGAGGAATCCGATGAGCGGAAGTTCCACTTTTGGGTGGAACTCCGCTTTAACTGGTCCGACTTTTAAAGTAATCCCTGCACTACTTTGGTCAAACTTTGATCCTACTTCAGCCCATTGAATATCACTGAAGTCGGATCAAAGTCGGATCGCCGTCTTAACTGATCCGACTTTGGCATGCGACTTGTGCTCTGATGATCTTGAAGGGGAACCCCATGGAAAACTGAAAAAAAAAAAACGGCATGGGTTCCCCCTCCAAGAGCATACCAGGCCCGTCGGTCTGGTATGGATCTTAAGGGGAACTCCTACGTGAAAAAAACGGCACCCCCAAAATTCATACCAGACCCTTATCTGAGCACGCAGGTCGGGAAAGGGGGTGGGTACGAGCAAGCCCCCCCCCCAAACCGTACCAGGCCGCATGCCCTCAACATGGAGGGTGTGGGCGCTTTGGGGCAGGGGGGGCCCTGCGCCCCCACACCCCAAAGCACCTTGTCCCCATGTTGATGAGGACAAGGGCCTCTTCCCAACAACACTGGCTGTTGTCTGGGTCTGCGAGCGGGGGGTTAATGGAATCTGGAAGCCCCCTTTAACAAGGGGGCCTCCACATGCCGACCCCCCACCCAATGTGAATGAGTATGGGGTACATTGTACCCCTACCCATTCACCTAAAAAAAAAAAGTGTAAAAAATCAAACAGCACATCGGTTTTTAAAGTAATTTTATTAAGATAGCTCCGGTGTCTCCCCCCCCTGACGTCTTCTGCCTTTGCCGGTTATTCTCCCCTCTCCAGGTCTTCTCCGCTGTCTTCTACCTCTGCTGGGTCCTCTCGCTCTTTTGCCGCTGTCTTCTCCGCTGTCTCCTTTCTCTGTTCTTCTTCCGATGTTGACTCAACGCTCTCTCCCGCTCTAATGCTGAGTGCGCGGTGTGCCACTACTTATATTGACATAAGGCAGGATCACCGGATGACGTCACCTGGAGGCCCGGCCTCTTATGACCTCACCACCCGGGGCATGATGGGGCAGTGACGTCATAATGGACGGGCATCCGGTAACCCCGCCCCATGCCAATATAAGCAGTGGCACACCGCGCACCCAGCATTAGAGCGGGAGAGAGCGTCGAGTCAACATCGGAAGAAGAACAGAGGCAAAAGACAGCGGAGAAGACAGCGGACAGAGGGAGAAGAACCGGAACGGGCTAGAATGCATCAGCTGGGAGCGGAGAAGAACCAGCAGAGGCAGAAGAAGTCAACGGAGGAGACAGAAGGGCTGGAGAGGGTCAAAGGCGGAAGAGACGCCGGAACTGTCTTAATAAATTACTAAAAAAACCTGTGTGCTGTTTGATTTTTGACACTTTTTTTTTTTTTTAGGTGAATGGGTAGGGGTACCCCATATTCATTCACATAGGTTGGGGGTCGGCATGGCCAGGGTTGTTGGGAAGAGGCCCTCAAGATGAGGACAAGGTGCTTTAGGGTGGGGGGCGCAGGACCCCCCTGCCCCAAAGTGCCCACACCTCCCATGTTGAGGGCATGCGGCCTGGTACGGTTTAGGGGGGGGGGGCGCTCGCTTGTCCACACCCCCTTTCCTGACCTGCCAGGCTGTGTGCTCGGATCAGGGTCTGGTATGGGTTTTGGGGGGTACCCTTAAAATCCATGCCAGACTGGGAAGGGCCTGGTATGCTCTTGGAGGGGAAACCCATGCCGTTTTTCTTTTTTTTTTTTTTTAATTTGGCTGAAGCTCCCCCTAAAGCTTCATACCAGACACAGTGCCTGGTATTGTCGGGGATGAAAGTCGGATCCCTGTTCATTGAAGTCAGACTTCAAGTCGCAGGGCAAAGTCAGATCCAAAGTGGTACGACTGTCGTGTCGTACCAGTGTGAACCCGGCCTTAAAGGGAGTGCTCCTGATCTCAACTTTTACCTGTATAAAAGACACAGAAGCAATCAATCAATCAATCATATTCCAATCTCTCCACCATGGCCAAGACCAAAGAGCTGTCCAAGGATGTCAGGGACAAGATTGTAGACCTACACAAGGCTGGAATGAGCTACAAGACCATCGGCAAGCAGCTTGGTGAGAGGGTGACAACAGTTGGTGCAATTATTCGCAAATAGAAGAAAAGCAAAATAACTGTTAATTTCCCTCGGTCTGGGGCTCCATGCATGATCTCACCTCGTGGAGTTTCAATGATCATGAGGACGGTGAGGAATCAGCCCAGAACTACACAGGAGAATCTTGCCAATGATCTCAAGGCAGCTGGGACCATAGTCACAAGAAAACAATTGGTTACACACTACGCCGTGAAGGACTGAAAACCAAGAAAGCACATGTACAGACCCGTCTGAAGTTTGCTAATGAACATCTGAATCTTTCAGAGGAGAACTGGGTGAAAGTGTTGTGGTCAGATGAGACCAAAATCCAGCCCTTTGGCATCAACTCAACTCATCATGTTTGGAGGAGGAGGAATGCTGTCTATGGCCCCAAGAACACCATCCCCACCGTCATACATGGAGGTGGAAACATGCTTTGGGGGTGTTTTTCTGCTAAGGAGACAGGACAACTTCACTGCATCAAAGGGACGATGGATGGGGCCATGTACCGTCAAATCTTGGGTGAGAACCTCCTTCCCTCAGCCAGGGCATCGAAAATGGGTCGTGGATGGGTATTCCAGCATGGCAATGACCCAAAACACACGGCCAAGGCAACAAAGAAGTGGCTCAAGAAGGAGCACATTACGGTCCTGGAGTGGCCTAGCCAGTCTCCAGACCTTAATCCCATAGAAAATATGTGGAAACACACTGGCCACATATCAAAGATTTACAGTATTTTAGCCTTGACTTCTTAAAAACTGTTGTTCCCATTTTTGCATGTACAAGATGTAGAAATCAACTTAGAAGTTGAAGAATGGAGCAAAATGACACAATGTGCACCCAGATCATATATCAATACTTCGTTGATGGAGGCAAACTATAAAGTCTTAATCAGGTGGTATATGGTCCCAGCGAGGGTAGCAACCTTTGTTCTGGAAGCCTCCCCACAGTGCTTCAGGGGATGTAGACGGCACCATGTACCACACATGATGGACATGTCCAAAAGTGTGAAGGTTCTGGATGCGAATTTACAATTTCATATATTCACTGACTCAAGTGAATCTCACTAAATCACCTCTACAGGCACTGCTGGGACACCCAGTGGAGGGAACATCAAAACATATGAAGAGACTCATTGCCTCCATATTTGTAGCAGCAACATTGCCTTCATATTTGTAGCAGCAAGAATATCAATTGCCAAATCTTGGAAATCCCCAACGATTTCTTTTCACTTGCTAAAATCTAAACTGTCATGGATAATGGTGAACGAACGGCTTTCGGCAATTCTAAACGATAAGATAGCTTTGTTTGACAAAATATAGGACCCCTGGATTAACTACCTCTAGGGCTGGGGAAAAAATCGATCTAAATCTTGAATCGAGTTGAGAGGTCAAATCGATTCAAAATTTAAGCAAATCAATTTTTTTTTTTTTTCACCGCGCCGGTCCCGAGGTGCTGCGGGCATGCGTTTTTAGGCGAGGCCGCGGCTTCGGCCTAGTCCGTGGCTACAGCCTCGCCTAAAAACTCATGCCCGCAGCGCCTCCGGACTGGCGCAGACACTGCGCCGGGCCTGAAGAGCTGCGGGCAAGGAGTTTTTAGGTGAGGCCGCGGCTTCAGCCTAGTCTGCTAGGCCGGACGCCGCGGACTAGGCCGAAGCCGCGGCCTCGCCTAAAAGCTCATGCCCGCAGCACCTCGGGACCGGCGCGGTTTCCAAAAAAAAAAAAACTCGATTCGAATCGTGAATCGAGTTTTTTTTAAGAGAATCGAAGATTTTTTTTTTTAAGAAAATCTCCCAGCCCTACCTCTCGGCTATATAATGAGATGGGATTGGCTCGGGAGTACTTTTCTCCAGGGCCAGAGTGCACCCCCCTCCACTATTCCCTATTCTCCTCTCTATCATTCCTTTCCTCTCTCTCTTTTGTTTCAACTTGAATTTGCTTCTAACCAATTGTGACCCCTGGGTCCACCCATAAGTTAAATTAGTAGGTTGCCCCTAGTAGTGGTGACAGGGGGAGATGGATCCCCCCCACGGTTCCCCATGCACCACCTAGAGGGGGGGGGGTTTTTTATTCTATTTTTTTTCGGTTTAGGTCTGACCATACTATATTAACCTAAAATAAGGACAATGATACGCAAAACCTCACATAAATACAAGATAATTTGTGATGTAAGCGACTCAGAACCGATTTGTTGAATGTACTATTACTTCGTATTACAATGGTAAATATTGATCTTGTACTTGTTAAAAATTTTCTGAATACAAATATTGGAAAAGAAAATATGTGGAGAGAGCTGAATGTTCGAGTTACCAAACGTCAGCCTCAAAATGAGAGGATCTGAAACGAGGAGTGGGAAAAAATGCCTCCTGAGATGTGAGCAAACCTGATGGCCAAACTACAAGAAACATCTTACCTCTGATTACCAACAAGGGTTTTACCACCAACTACTAAGTCATGTTTTGCGAAGGTGTCAAATGCGTATTTCACTCATTTAAAATGCAAATTTATTTATAACTTTTTTTTAAATGCGTTTTTCTGGATATTTTTGGTTGTTATTCTGTCTCTCACTGTTAAAATAAACCTACCATTAAAATTATAGACTGATTTCTTTGTCAGTGGGCAAACGTACAAAATTAGCAGGGGATCAAATACTTTTTCCCTTTTACGTCTTGTTCAGAATGCTTTGGGCTATGTAATAGAAGTGATTTGAGCAATTCTATGAGACATGACAGGTCATCTCCCTCCTATCCTATAGTTTATAGTTTCCATTTGCTACTTACCACAGATTTGGAAGTGAATCCTATTCCTTGCCTTGCTGTAATCCAAAATCATAAATCTATATAAAGATTATATATTAATCTAGCAGTACACTATTATATTAGGCAGGCTTGCATATGCAAGGTCCTCTTTAAGTGTAATTACTGAGAGTCTGGGGTAAATTCCCAAGAGTACACACAGCGTAAGCAGTGTGCTACTCCCAGCTGTTTAGGAACCACAAAACCCAGCATGTCCATTTATAGCTATGGAGCCGAGGGGTGGCCAAGCATGACGTACAGGGTGCATTAACCACTTGCCGACTGCAATACGTTGCGGATCGCAAGTGGTTTACTGGGATTATGACTGAAGATATCCGCCATAACCCCGGTATTGTTTTTATCAGACGGCGGCTGGCTTTCTCTTGAAAGCATTCCGAGCCACTGGAACGCTTTCAGAAACGGCGTGTCTCCCAAATCCCCTCCTGGATGTTCGCCGGTGTCTCTCCGGCCATTTCCGACAATCCCTGCTGGTCACAGAGGCGATCAAAGAGTAGATCAACTCTATGGCCTTAGAGGACTGAAACAACATCTTATTTTTGATCTTTTGCATTGAAAAAAGGTAAAGCTTTTAAAGGTAAAGATCGATTTGGGGTCTTTTTGACCCCCAGGTCTCTCCATAAAGAGGACCTGTCATCCTTATTTCTATTACAAAGGATGTTAACATTTCTTGTAATAGAAATAAAAGTGATAAAAAAAAAAGGGACAGTGTAAAAATCAAAAATTACACGCACACATATGTTAACTGCGTTCGCACTACACATGTGAAGTATTGCCACAAACGTTGGAGCGAGAGCAATAATTCTAATGCTAGACCTCCTCTGTAACTCTTATAGGGCGTACACAAGGTCGGACTTTGTTCGGACATTCCGACAACAAAATCCTAGGATTTTTTCCGACGGATGTTGGCTCAAGCTTTTTTTTGTCTACACACGGTCGCACAAAGTTGTCGGAAAATCCGATCGTTCTGAACGCGGTGACGTAAAACACGTACGTCGGGACTATAAACGGGGCAGTGGCCAATAGCTTTCATCTCTTTATTTATTCTGAGCATGCGTGGCACTTTGTCCGTCGGATTTGTGTACACACGATCGGAAATTCCGACAACGGATTTTGTTGTCGGAAAATTTTATCTCCTGCTCTCCAACTTTGTGTGTCGGAAAATCCGATGGAAAATGTCCGATGGAGCCCACACACGGTCGGAATTTCCGACAACACGCTCCGTTTGGACATTTTCCATCGGAAAATCCGACCGTGTGTACGGGGCATAACTCTAACTCTAAACATGTATTTAAAACCTCACCTATGGAGACCGTAGTTTGTCGCCATTCCAGGAGGTGTTAAATTTTAAATCATAACATGTTAGGTATCTATGTACTCGGCGTAACATCATCTTTCATATTATACAAAAAAAATTGGTGTATATATTGTTTTTTTTTGTTTTTGTTTTTTTTCATTCAAATGTATTTTTTCCAAAATAATAGCGTTTAAATAACTGCAGCGCAAATACTGTGTGACATAAGAAAATTGCAATGATTGTCATTTTATTCTCTATTTTAGTCTCTGCTAAAAATATTATTTAAAGTGATTGTAAGGGTTTGTTTTTTTGTTTTATTTTTTTAAAGAATAAACATATATCATACTTACCACTACTGTGCAGTTCGTTTTGCATAGAGTGGCCCCGATCCTTGACTTCTGGGGTCCCTCGGCGGCTCTCACGGCTCCTCCCCACATCAGATAACCCCCTAGGACAGTGATGGTGAACCTTGGCACCCCAGATGTTTTGGAACGACATTTCCCATGATGCTCATGCACTCTGGACTGTAGTTGGGCATCATGGGAAATGTAGTTCCAAAATATCTGGGGTGCCAACGTTTGCCATCACTGCCCTAGGAGAATCGCTCTCCCGAGGGGGTTACCTTGCGGGCCATAGGATGCATTAAGGTGAAAAAACAGGAAGGTTTACAACCCCTTTAATGTGTTGAGCTTCTGAGCAATTTTCTAGTAAAAAAATACTGATTTAAACTTGTAAACAAGAAGTGCCAGAAAAGCCCTGGTCTTCAAGTGGTTTAATAGATGGAAGGTTGCAGTCTGTTAGTATCAACCTTGCAGTTTTCCTTTTTTGTTCTCTCTATATATTACTGTAACTATATATCCTTCCCTTGACATTACGTCTTCTGTTTTTATCTTATTCTCGCAGAGCCGTGTCAGATCGAAGTACGACTCCTACTTGCCTACAGCTCCAGCCGCAGCAAAATATTAAACCGTTCGTGTAAGCCAGCGTGGGGCGAGAGCACAGACACCCTGCCTGCCCTGGACAGCACCACCGAAGGCACTATTCCCTTCAGCAAACCCGTTAAAGTCTTCTTGATGCCCAAACCCGCCAGGCGGTGACATATATTTAGAGATGGGTATGTGTATTGTAGGGTAACCAGGGAATACGGACTCCCAACCCTGGTGGTAGCACAATGTAGTTCTGTGACACCGATCCATCTCGATTTTCTTGTCACGTGTGATGCTATTCTGCAAGATTGAGTCTTGCCAAAGTCACTGGAATAAATGAATATGGTTGGAGGAAGAATGGACACACAGGCCGATGCTGGTCATCTTGGGATGTATATGAAAGAGGTTCTCCAGGAACTAGTCAGTAATTCACAGACCTTGGCTCATTACGGGAAACCTGTACTGCAATACATGTTTAGGCAACCATTGCTCACCTTTTAAAAAATGCTAGTTTGCTGGCTGGCATGCTGATCCAGTGGTGTCAATACTTTTGGTCCCTCACCCATAACAAGTATGTAGATGAGGAATGCTTTAGCAAAGAATGACCAGACAACTAGCTCAGAAGGAGAGGTCAGAAATACATACATTCAATATCGGAAAAAAGAAAAAGATACGGCAAAATGTTTATACCAACCTATCCTGTCGCTCATTTTGGAATCTTCACCCCTTTTTAATAGTTTTTTTTTTTTGCCTCCAGCAGAATCTCCATAATGTGAAACTTTTTTTTTTTTGGGATGTTTTCAATTCCACAGAAGAACCAATGGCTGTGTGGGGTCTGAGCCCTTATTTCAGATCAGCCCTTCTGAGACATAGGTTGTTGGGGGAGGTACTTACCTTTCTGGTGACCTGTATTTTTGAAAAGCCACTGCATTTTAGCTCCCCATCTGCTGCAAGTATTCAGGCATCTAAAGCTGCGTACACACGATCGGAGTTTCCTGAGTGGAAATGTGTGATGACAGGCTGTTGGCGGAAAATCCGACCGTGTGTACGCTCCCTCAGACAATTGTTGGCTAACTTTCCGCAGACAAATGTTGGATGGCAGGTTTATAAATTTTCCGCGGACAAATGTCTGTTGTCGGATTTTCCGAGCGTGTGTACACAAGTCCGTCGGACAAAAGTCCAAAGTACAAACACGCATGCTCGGAAGCGAGGACGAGCCAGAAGCGGTCGGTCTTGTAAACTAGCGTTCGTAATGGAGAATTAGCATTCGTGACACAGCAAATTATGACATCTCCAAATGCAGCGCACAATTCTCTTCTTCTTTAATGGGATAATAATGAAGCTGCTTTGCTGGTGATACTGATGGAGTTATTGCAAATGCATTTTCTAAGCCTTTTTTTTTTTTCTAGTGATATCAAGAATAATAATATGGGTTTTTTTTTGTTTTTTGTTGTTTTTTTTTATTTGGGCAAGTTACCACAACACCATTATCCCGTAGTTTTTAAGATACAACTATGTTGGTGTCCCTTGTCAATTTTACATTGTATTTTTTAAAATGTAACTGCCTACTCCCAAACTGTCATTTGAAGTAAAACACACAGCCACGTATTATTCTCCACAATTATTTTATTGTGCATTAAAAAAAGAAAACAAATAAAATTAGACATGCTATCTGCCAATAGAACTTAACTAAAAAGTGCATTCTATGCATCCAATAATATATAACACGTTATCTTCTCCGATTCCGCCACATGTCTGGTTGACGAACGGCCGTTCAGAAACGAACTGAAAAGTGAGAATCGACACTCACCAAACTTCTACTAACATGAAATTAACAGAAGGAGCCCAAAGGGTGGCGGTAAAGAGCTGAAAAACAACGCAGTACGTCACTACGTTCGTATTTGTTGGCCAACAATTGTGTGCCGTGTGTGTATGCAAGACAAGTTTGGGCCAACGCCCTTCGGACAAAAGTCCACGGTTTTGTTGGCCAACAAATCCGATTGTGTGTACGAGGCTTAATACTTGTTCCCTCCTTCCACCCCATCCGGCTGTTGTGGTTTCTCCAACTGACTTGCATGTCCTGTAGTGGCATACAAGTGGACAAGGAGGAACCACAGTAGCCGGGGGGGGGGGGGAATTATTGTACACACCCGAAAGTGTAGAATATTTGCAGCAGCTAGGGAGCAGAGATGTGGGTTATTTTTTAATACACAAGTCCCCCATAAAGGTAAGTATAAAAACACCTTTGTTTTGGGTCTTGTAGAAGTGGAGGGTCTGTATTCAGGTTAACACCCTCCAGACCATGATTACATGGTAAAAGTTTTTATTTCTTTCCTGGAGGACCTTTCAACTTTTGTAAAATAAAATATTGCATTGTATAAAAGACCATTTTTTTTATTTTTTCTTCTCATAACATGGTTTCATGTGCATTGCCACAAAGAAAACGAGAGTGATAAAAGTTTTCCTGTAGCCAGAGGGGAACTGCATTTTAGGCTGTGGCCCATGTCGGGGGTCTAGAGCAGGGGTCCCCAAACATTTCAGACTTGAGGAGGGCCAGATTGTGGCCACCAGGGGCAGAAAATGTCACAGGCCCGGCATGAGTGAGAATAAATATGGCCTTAGGGTTGGTGGTCAATAGGAGTAGAAGTACTGTCCCTATTAGTAGGAGGAATAGTATCCCCTC
>JBBGZY010001773.1:707500-935000 GCA_037952925.1 Lithobates clamitans
GGGTGACACTGCATGAGCACATCCGGTAGACAGGCGCTATTCCCTCCACAAAATACAATGAGGGGCGCTATTCCCTCCACAAAATACAATAATGGGGCTCTATTCCCTCCACAAACTACAATGATGGGGCGCTATTCCCTCCACAAAATACAATGATGGGGCGCTATTCCCTCCACAAACTATAATGATGGGGTGCTATTCCCTCCACAAAATACAATGATGGGGCTCTATTCCTCCACAAACTACAATGATGGGGCTCTATTCCCTCCACAAAATACAATGATGGGGCTCTATTCCTCCACAAACTACAATGATGGGGCGCTATTCCCTCCACAAACTACAATGATGGGGCGCTATTCCCTCCACAAACTACAATGATGGGGCTCTATTCCCTCCACAAACTACAATGATGGGGCGCTATTCCCTCCACAAACTACAATGATGGGGCGCTATTCCCTCCACAAACTACAATGATGGGGTGCTATTCCCTCCATAAACTACAATGATGGGGCGCTATTCCCTCCACAAACTACAATGATGGGGCTCTATTCCCTCCATAAACTACAATGATGGGGCGCTATTCCCTCCACAAAATACAATGAGGGGCACTATTCTCTCCACAAACTACAATGATGGGGCGCTATTCCCTCCACAAAATACAATAATGGGGCTCTATTCCCTCCACAAACTACAATGATGGGGCGCTATTCCCTCCACAAAATACAATGATGGGGCGCTATTCCCTCCACAAACTATAATGATGGGGTGCTATTCCCTCCACAAAATACAATGATGGGGCGCTATTCCCTCCACAAACTACAATGATGGGGCTCTATTCCCTCCACAAACTACAATGATGGGGCTCTATTCCCTCCATAAACTACAATGATGGGGCTCTATTCCCTCCACAAAATACAATGATGGGGCACTATTCCCTCCATAAACTACAATGATGGGGCGCTATTCCCCCCACAAACTACAATGATGGGGCTCTATTCCCTCCACAAAATACAATGATGGGGCGCTATTCCCTCACAAACTACAATGATGGGGCACTATTACCTCCACAAACTATAATGATGGGGCGCTATTCCCTCCACAAACTACAATGATGGGGCTCTATTCCTCCACAAACTACAATGATGGGGCACTATTCCTCCACAAAATAGAATGCAGGGGGCTCTATTCCCTCCACAAAATACAATGATGGGGCGCTATTCCCTCCACAAACTACAATGATGGGGCTCTATTCCCTCCACAAAATACAATGATGGGGCTCTATTCCCTCCATAAACTACAATGATGGGGCACTATTCCCTCCACAAACTACAATGATGGGGCTCTATTCCCTCCACAAACTACAATAATGGGGCGCTATTCCCTCCACAAACTACAATGATGGGGCACTATTCCCTCCACAAACTGCAATGATGGGGCACTATTCCTCCACAAAATACAATGATGGGGCTCTATTCCCTCCACAAACTATAATGATGGGGCTCTATTCCCTCCACAAACTACAATGATGGGGCACTATTCCCTCCACAAACTACAATGATGGGGCGCTATTCCCTCCACAAACTACAATGATGGGGCTCTATTCCCTCCACAAACTATAATGATGGGGCTCTATTCCCTCCACAAACTACAATGTTGGGGCGCTATTCTCTCCACAAACTACAATGATAGGGCACTATTCCCTCCATAAACTACAATGATGGGGCCCTATTCCCTCCACAAACTATAATGATGGGGCACTATTCCCTCCACAAACTACAATGATGGGGCGCTATTCCCTCCACAAACTGCAATGATGGGGCTCTATTCCCTCCACAAACTACAATGATGGGGCACTATTCCCTCCACAAACTACAATGATGGGGCGCTATTCCCTCCACAAACTACAATGATGGGGCGCTATTCCCTCCACAAACTACAATGATGGGGCTCTATTCCCTCCACAAACTATAATGATGGGGCTCTATTCCCTCCACAAACTACAATGTTGGGGCGCTATTCTCTCCACAAACTACAATGATAGGGCTCTATTCCCTCCACAAACTATAATGATGGGGCACTATTCCCTCCACAAACTTCAATGATGGGGCGCTATTCCCTCCACAAACTATAATGATGGGGCTCTATTCCCTCCACAAACTACAATGTTGGGGCGCTATTCTCTCCACAAACTACAATGATAGGGCTCTATTCCCTCCACAAACTATAATGATAGGGCTCTATTCCCTCCACAAACTATAATGATGGGGCACTATTCCCTCCACAAACTATAATGATGGGGCTCTATTCCCTCCATAAACTACAATGATGGGGCTCTATTCCCTCCACAAACTATAATGATGGGGCACTATTCCCTCCACAAACTACAATGATGGGGCGCTATTCCCTCCACAAACTACAATGATGGGGCTCTATTCCCTCCACAAACTACAATGATGGGGCCCTATTCCCTCCACAAACTACAATGATGGGGCTCTATTCCCTCCACAAACTATAATGATGGGGCGCTATTCCCTCCACAAACTACAATGATGGGGCTCTATTCCCTCCACAAACTATAATGATGGGGCGCTATTCCCTCCACAAACTACAATGATGGGGCGCTATTCTCTCCACAAACTACAATGATGGGGCGCTATTCCCTCCACAAACTACAATGATGGGGCTCTATTCCCTCCACAAACTACAATGATGGGGCCCTATTCCCTCCACAAACTACAATGATGGGGCTCTATTCCCTCCACAAACTATAATGATGGGGCGCTATTCCCTCCACAAACTACAATGATGGGGCTCTATTCCCTCCACAAACTATAATGATGGGGCGCTATTCCCTCCACAAACTACAATGATGGGGCGCTATTCTCTCCACAAACTACAATGATGGGGCGCTATTCCCTCCACAAACTACAATGATGGGGCACTATTCCCTTCACAAATTACAATGATGGGGCTCTATTCCCTCCACAAACTACAATGATGGGGCACTATTCCCTTCACAAATTACAATGATGGGGCTCTATTCCCTCCACAAACTACAATGATGGGGCGCTATTCCCTCCACAAACAACAATAATGGGGCTCTATTCCCTCCACAAACTACAATGATGGGGCCCTATTCCCTCCACAAACTACAATGATGGGGCACTATTCCCTCCACAAATGTAGCCAAGCCCCGGGTCCCCTTTAGTCTAATGAGAACCTCCAGAGTTAGGCACAGCTGACAATCTTCTGTGTATATAGTGGGTTACAAGGCATGATGGGTGCAATGAAAGGTAGATTAATGGGCGCCAGACACTTCTTGAAGGCAATAGAGATTTATTGTATCTTAAACAGAACTGTGGGAGTGAGGGTTAGGGCCAGGACACCCTTTAGTAGTTGTAATGTTAATTAGCAGACTCCAAGACTTCTATAGGTAGACAGCCATGCAGGGAAAGGCACCCAGCCAGACACCATGTCTGCATGTGTAGACACACTGTCTCCTATGGCAACAATCTTGAACAGTTTCTAACAAAGGTTACAATGAACTCTTTCACTTCCTCCACAATCTCCTCTTGTAGGTCTTCACTCAGCTGAGCTCCCAGTCTATAACCTAGACCCGCTGATCCACGGCCACTGGATCCTCTGAGCTCTTCCAAGGGAGGAGGGGGTTCGGATTTCTACTGCAATGTGTAGGACCCCCGTTCACACTGAGGCGCTTTACAGGCGCCATATCGCTAAAAATAGAGCCTGCAAAGCGCCTCTCTTTTCCGAGGGCTTTCACACTGGGGCGCTGCGCTGGCGGGACGCTCCAAAAGTCCTGCAAGCAGCATCATTGAGGCGATGTAGGGCAATGGCCAGAGCCGCCGAAGCGCTTGCAAAGCACCGCTTTTAACTCTTTTTTGGCCGTTAGCGGGGGGGGCTAAAAGCGCCCCGCTAGCGGCCGAAAAGCGCCGCAAAAACGATGGTATAACGGCGCTAAATATAGCGGCGCTTTACCGCCGACGCCCGGCACTGCTCAGTGTTAAAGTGCCCTGACTGTTGGCCAAGACTGTCATGGCTGCCATAAAGTTCCTAAACAACATGGCCGCTAGCTACAGCTTTTCCTGTGTCCAGTATGTGAGATCATTACAGCCATAATGCAGTATGATCAGAGACTGCAGACATAATACAGGAGATGATCAGAGACTGCAGACATAGTACAGGAGATGATCAGAGACTGCAGACATACTACAGGAGATGATCAGAGACTGCAGACATACTACAGGAGATGATCAGAGACTGCAGACATACTACAGGAGATGATCAGAGACTGCAGACATACTACAGGAGATGATCAGAGACTGCAGACATACTACAGGAGATGATCAGAGACTGCAGACATACTACAGGAGATGATCAGAGACTGCGGACATGATACAGGAGATGATCAGAGACTGCAGACATACTACAGGAGATGATCAGAGACTGCAGACATACTACAGGAGATGATCAGAGACTGCAGACATACTACAGGAGATGATCAGAGACTGCAGACATACTACAGGAGATGATCAGAGACTGCGGACATGATACAGGAGATGATCAGAGACTGCAGACATACTACAGGAGATGATCAGAGACTGCAGACATACTACAGGAGATGATCAGAGACTGCAGACATACTACAGGAGATGATCAGAGACTGCAGACATACTACAGGAGATGATCAGAGACTGCAGACATACTACAGGAGATGATCAGAGACTGCAGACATACTAGAGGAGATGGTCAGAGACTGCAGACATACTACAGGAGATGATCAGAGACTGCTGACATACTACAGGAGATGATCAGAGACTGCAGACATAGTACAGGAGATGATCGACGGGGACACGACCTCCTCATTGGAGGAAGTAATGCACCTAGTGAAGGACTTCGGAAAATTCTCAGGATTGACTATCAATTGGGAGAAATCATCGCTCTTGCCGGTCGATCCATTGGCCAATTCTATCCCAACGAGCCTGCCCCAACTGAGAGTCACGGGGAAAATGAAGTACCTCGGTGTCGTGTTGTCCAAGGACCCCGGTGCGTTTATTGAGGACAATTTGGTCCCTCTCCTACAAAAATTTAGAAAAAAATGTGATATTTGGAGTAGACTCCCCCTCTCTGTGGCGGGCCGGGCCAACCTTTATCAAAATGGTATGGCTGCCTCAGTTGTTATATTTACTCAACTCCCCAGTGTGGATCGGGGAGAAGTGGTTTCAAAAAACCCAATCCCTTTTTAGGGAACTAATCTGGAAAAAAAGGCAGGCCAGGATAAGCCTACAAAAACTGCAGTGCTCCGTCACGGAGGGGGGACTGGGGGTCCCCCATCCATTTACCTATTTCCTGGCAGCCCAGCTACAACAACTTGGGGGATGCGCCGTTGATGGAGGGGGAAGCAAGAGCGCCCAGGCCATCCTACAGGGAAGCCCACATGGCTCATTAGTTGAAGCACTGGAGGCAGATTCATTACAAAGAGAGATTCCGACACTTAAAATGATCACCAGGGTTTGGCAGACTGCCAAGCGAATAATGGGGTATAAGGGAATCTCAGAATACTCACCAATCTGGAACAATAAGAACTTGCAGGAACTACTATCTGTTGATAGGAATAAGCTTTG
This sequence comes from Lithobates clamitans, assembly GCA_037952925.1. Classification (NCBI taxonomy): domain Eukaryota; kingdom Metazoa; phylum Chordata; class Amphibia; order Anura; family Ranidae; genus Lithobates; species Lithobates clamitans. The sequence continues at coordinate 713,143 of JBBGZY010001773.1, forward strand.
GGAGAGGAATGGGATATGCCGGTTGATACAGATATACGAAGGGGACACCCTGAAACCCTTCGAGGAATTGAGGCACGAGTACGGGTTGCCAAATCGTGTATTCTATAGCTACTTACAGATCAGACACGCCTTGGGGAAGCAGTTCGGAAGGCAGCCCCCCACATGGTGTAAAATCCCACTACTACAAACAATAATTAACTCAGAGACCTCCAAGGGGTTAACCACAGAGATATATACTCAGCTAATAAAGAAAATAAACACGCAGGCGGGCTCTTCCGGGGGTAGAGACAGGTGGGCGGCTGATGTGGGGGAGATAACGGACACACAGTGGAAAAGAATTCTGGAACTGGGACCAGAGGTGTCGGTCTCTCCCTCACAAAAGGCCTCCCATCTGATGCTGCTGCACAGATCCTACTACACACCAAAAAAGCTCTTTATGTTCGGTCGCCGATCTAATGACGAGTGCCCCAGATGTAGAAGAACAGGCGATTTGATCCACATGTTCTGGAGGTGCCCAAAACTAGTCAGGTATTGGCCCGAGATTCTAAAGAAAATAAACACCACGTTTAAAGTTAATCTAGAGCTAGACCCTAAGACCTGTGTGCTGGGATATGTTACCGACGGACCGAGAGACAGTAGCACGGTGGTAGCGGTAGCAAGATGCCTGTTCCAAGCTAGAAAACTAATTGCACAGTCTTGGCAATCTAGGACCCCCCCTACCCTGGAGGAGTGGATAGGAGCTGTCAACTCCACAGTGTGGAGCGAAAGAACATTCTACACTAGGTCTGGCAACTATAATAAGTTCGCAAGATTGTGGAACCTGTGGGTTCAAACAATGCCTTGCCCGTTATCAGTGCTATCCTAGTGCTGAGAATACCCGTCTCCCTACCAATGGGGAGAGGCTGAGCTAGGAGCAGTTTAGAGCCCAGAGCCGAGAGAGAATAATGTACGACCCTATGTCGACCACCGGATGTGCCCTGGAATTACAGGGGTTTAAAGGGGGGGGGGCGGGATCTTTAGAAAGAGAAGTATCAATACATAATATGCATAGCAGTAATATGAGGGTATGCGGTTAAGCGGCTTTGAGACACAGGACGTACGCTATGCACTTTGTAATGCGGCATTATTGTAATTACATATATGCCGAAATGTATACTGTAATAATACTTACAAAAAAAAAAAAAAAAGGGGGTAAAACTTGGAAAGGCCATAATGATGTGACTGGATTAGAGACATATATGAACATCACTCTGAAAATAGTCTCTGGATAAAGTTAACTGATGTGGCAAAAAAAAAAAAAAAAAAGAGATTGCAGACATACTAGAGGAGATGATCAGAGACTGCAGACATAATAGAGGAGATGATCAGAGACTGCAGACATACTACAGGAGATGATCAGAGACTGCAGACATACTACAGGAGATGATCAGAGACTGCAGACATAGTACAGGAGATGATCAGAGACTGCAGACATACTACAGGAGATGGGCAGAGACTGCAGACATAGTACAGGAGATGATCAGAGACTGCAGACATAGTACAGGAGATGATCAGAGACTGCAGACATAGTACAGGAGATGATCAGAGACTGCAGACATAGTACAGGAGATGGTCAGAGACTGCAGACATAGTACAGGAGATGATCAGAGACTGCAGACATAGTACAGGAGATGATCAGAGACTGCAGACATACTAGAGGAGATGGTCAGAGACTGCAGACATAGTACAGGAGATGATCAGAGACTGCAGACATACTACAGGAGATGACCAGAGACTGCAGACATAGTACAGGAGATGATCAGAGACTGCAGACATAGTACAGGAGATGATCAGAGACTGCAGACATACTAGAGGAGATGGTCAGAGACTGCAGACATAGTACAGGAGATGATCAGAGACTGCAGACATACTACAGGAGATGGCCAGAGACTGCAGACATAGTACAGGAGATGATCAGAGACTGCAGACATAGTACAGGAGATGATCAGAGACTGCAGACATAGTACAGGAGATGGTCAGAGACTGCAGACATAGTACAGGAGATGATCAGAGACTGCAGACATACTACAGGAGATGATCAGAGACTGCAGACATACTACAGGAGATGATCAGAGATTGTAGACATACTAGAGGAGATGATCAGAGACTGCAGACATACTACAGAAGATGATCAGAGACTGCAGACATAATACAGGAGATGATCAGAGATTGCAGACATACTAGAGGAGATGATCAGAGACTGCAGACATAGTACAGGAGATGATCAGAGACTGCAGACATACTACAGGAGATGGTCAGAGACTGCAGGCATAGTACAGGAGATGATCAGAGACTGCAGACATAGTACAGGAGATGATCAGAGACTGCAGACATAGTACAGGAGATGATCAGAGACTGCAGACATAGTACAGGAGATGATCAGAGACTGCAGACATACTACAGGAGATGATCAGAGACTGCAGACATAGTACAGGAGATGATCAGAGATTGCAGACATAGTACAGGAGATGATCAGAGACTGCAGACATAGTACAGGAGATGATCAGAGACTGCAGACATAGTACAGGAGATGATCAGAGACTGCAGACATAGTACAGGAGATGATCAGAGACTGCAGACATATTAGAGGAGATGGTCAGAGATTGCAGACATAGTATAGGAGATGATCAGGGACTGCAGACATAGTACAGGAGATGATCAGAGACTGCAGACATAGTACAGGGGATGATCAGAGACTGCAGACATACTACAGGAGATGATCAGAGACTGCAGACATACTACAGGAGATGATCGACGGGGACACGACCTCCTCATTGGAGGAAGTAATGCACCTAGTGAAGGACTTCGGAAAATTCTCAGGATTGACTATCAATTGGGAGAAATCATCGCTCTTTCCGGTCGATCCATTGGCCAATTCTATCCCAACGAGCCTGCCCCAACTGAGAGTCACGGGGAAAATGAAGTACCTCGGTGTCGTGTTGTCCAAGGACCCCGGTGCGTTTATTGAGGACAATTTGGTCCCTCTCCTACAAAAATTTAGAAAAAAATGTGATATTTGGAGTAGACTCCCCCTCTCTGTGGCGGGCCGGGCCAACCTGATCAAAATGGTATGGCTGCCTCAGTTGTTATATTTACTCCACAACTCCCCAGTGTGGATCGGGGAGAAGTGGTTTCAAAAAACCCAATCCCTTTTTAGGGAACTAATCTGGAAAAAAGGGCAGGCCAGGATAAGCCTACAAAAACTGCAGTGCTCCGTCACGGAGGGGGGACTGGGGTTCCCCCATCCGTTTACCTATTTCCTGGCAGCCCAGCTACAACAACTTGGGGGATGCGCCGTTGATGGAGGGGGAAGCAAGAGCGCCCAGGCCATCCTACAGGGAAGCCCACATGGCTCATTAGTTGAAGCACTGGAGGCAGATTCATTACAAAGAAAGATTCTGACACTTAAAATGATCACCAGGGTTTGGCAGACTGCCAAGCGAATAATGGGGTATAAGGGAATCTCAGAATACTCACCAATCTGGAACAATAAGAACTTGCAGGAACTACTATCTGTTGATAGGAATAAGCTTTGGGAGAGGAATGGGATATGCCGGTTGATACAGATATACGAAGGGGACACCCTGAAACCCTTCGAGGAATTGAGGCACGAGTACGGGTTGCCAAATCGTGTATTCTATAGCTACTTACAGATCAGACACGCCTTGGGGAAGCAGTTCGGAAGGCAGCCCCCCACATGGTGTAAAATCCCACTACTACAAACAATAATTAACTCAGAGACCTCCAAGGGGTTAACCACAGAGATATATACTCAGCTAATAAAGAAAATAAACACGCAGGCGGGCTCTTCCGGGGGTAGAGACAGGTGGGCGGCTGATGTGGGGGAGATAACGGACACACAGTGGAAAAGAATTCTGGAACTGGGACCAGAGGTGTCGGTCTCTCCCTCACAAAAGGCCTCCCATCTGATGCTGCTGCACAGATCCTACTACACACCAAAAAAGCTCTTTATGTTCGGTCGCCGATCTAATGACGAGTGCCCCAGATGTAGAAGAACAGGCGATTTGATCCACATGTTCTGGAGGTGCCCAAAACTAGTCAGGTATTGGCCCGAGATTCTAAAGAAAATAAACACCACGTTTAAAGTTAATCTAGAGCTAGACCCTAAGACCTGTGTGCTGGGATATGTTACTGACGGACCGAGAGACAGTAGCACGGTGGTAGCGGTAGCAAGATGCCTGTTCCAAGCTAGAAAACTAATTGCACAGTCTTGGCAATCTAGGACCCCCCCTACCCTGGAGGAGTGGATAGGAGCTGTCAACTCCACAGTGTGGAGCGAAAGAACATTCTACACTAGGTCTGGCAACTATAATAAGTTCGCAAGATTGTGGAACCTGTGGGTTCAAACAATGCCTTGCCCGTTATCAGTGCTATCCTAGTGCTGAGAATACCCGTCTCCCTACCAATGGGGAGAGGCTGAGCTAGGAGCAGTTTAGAGCCCAGAGCCGAGAGAGAATAATGTACGACCCTATGTCGACCACCGGATGTGCCCTGGAATTACAGGGGTTTAAAGGGGGGGGGGGGCGGGATCTTTAGGAAGAGAAGTATCAATACATAATATGCATAGCAGTAATATGAGGGTATGCGGTTAAGCGGCTTTGAGACACAGGACGTACGCTATGCACTTTGTAATGCGGCATTATTGTAATTACATATATGCCGAAATGTATACTGTAATAATACTTACAAAAAAAAAAAAAAAAGGGGGTAAAACTTGGAAAGGCCATAATGATGTGACTGGATTAGAGACATATATGAACATCACTCTGAAAATAGTCTCTGGATAAAGTTAACTGATGTGGCAAAAAAAAAAAAAAAAAAGAGATTGCAGACATACTAGAGGAGATGATCAGAGACTGCAGACATAATAGAGGAGATGATCAGAGACTGCAGACATACTACAGGAGATGATCAGAGACTGCAGACATACTACAGGAGATGATCAGAGACTGCAGACATACTACAGGAGATGATCAGAGACTGCAGACATAGTACAGGAGATGATCAGAGACTGCAGACATAGTACAGGAGATGATCAGAGACTGCAGACATAGTACAGAAGATGATCAGAGACTGCAGACATAGTACAGGAGATGATCAGAGACTGCAGACATACTACAGGAGATGATCAGAGACTGCAGACATAGTACAGGAGATGATCAGAGACTGCAGACATAGTACAGAAGATGATCAGAGACTGCAGACATAGTACAGGAGATGGTCAGAGACTGCAGACATAGTACAGGAGATGATCAGAGACTGCAGACATAGTACAGGAGATGATCAGAGACTGCAGACATACTACAGGAGATGATCAGAGACTGCAGACATACTACAGGAGATGATCAGAGACTGCAGACATAGTACAGGAGATGATCAGAGACTGCAGACATACTACAGGAGATGATCAGAGACTGCAGACATACTACAGGAGATGATCAGAGACTGCAGACATAGTACAGGAGATGATCAGAGACTGCAGACATACTACAGGAGATGATCAGAGACTGCAGACATAGTACAGGAGATGATCAGAGACTGCAGACATACTACAGGAGATGATCAGAGACTGCAGACATACTACAGGAGATGATCAGAGACTGCAGACATACTACAGGAGATGATCAGAGACTGCAGACATAGTACAGGAGATGATCAGAGACTGCAGACATACTACAGGAGATGGTCAGAGACTGCAGACATGGTACAGGAGATGATCAGAGATGAGAGAGATTCTCGTTTTCTGCTTCCCTACCCGGAGAACAATAACCGCTGGGCCCAAGAGCTGACAATCTGGGGAAACTGGGGCTGCAGCTAAGCTGACACGGAAGAGAGGGTCACCTCTGCAAAGTAAGACCATCTTTGAGGTCCAATCAGTGGCTTTGCCTAGGCGGAGATGATGTCATCTGTCTCCTCCCCCTTCAGGGATCAGATTGCAACATTGTAACAAATCATAACATCAGCGGCTGCAGCAAGGGGGCTGATCTGTGTCAGACATTTGTGGATACAAACAAGACCGGCACAGGCACCAGGACTTACTTTGTTGGTTTATTAACATTATAGTCCAGGTGACTCTGGATGATGCCTGAACACAGATGGCACCGTCCTTCTGGAGAGGAAAGCAGATGTAGGGGGTGTCGGAGGGTGGGCTGTGATCTCGGTGGGAGGGAAGAGATACACTGACACCTCCAGGAACATCTATCAACCTAAAGAGGAACTCCGGACCCTCGGCTACAAACACAGATCCAAGATGTAGATTAGAGCCGCTTCACCCCCCACAATGTCTGATATCTGTAAATGTGCCGATACCCCTCCCCTCCCCCCCACCTCCTCCACCAATCAGCTGCTGAGCTGGTGATTACAGGGAGGAGACTGCAGTCAGTTTTCTGTCCTCATCATAAAATCTTTTTATTTTCTCGGGTTATACCGCCCGCTACAGGAGGACCGGACACCCACACACAAAGCTATAGCCGCGCCGCCCATGGATGGGACCCCGGCACCGTGACTGATACATGTCCGGGTCAGAGGCTCCTCCCCTCTCTATACCGTATATACTGTAAGAGAACTACAAGCCTCATGTAGATCCCACCGCCCATTGGACACTATAGAGCTGATCGTCGCCTCCCACCTCCCCAGCCAGGTACACACCCCTGGAGGGGGGCTCTCTGGGGCACTGATGTAAGGGGGGGCTCTCTGGGGACACTAATGTAAGGGGGGCTCTCTGAGGACACTAATGTAAGGAGGGGCTCTCTGAGGACACTAATGTAAGGAGGGGCTCTCTGGGGACACTGATGTAAGGGGGGGGCTCTCTGGGGACACTGATGTAAGGAGGGGCTCTCTGGGGACACTAATGTAAGGAGGGGCTCACTGGGGACACTGATGTAAGGGGGGGCTCTCTGGGGCACTCATGTAAGGGGGGCTCTCTGGGGACACTGATGTAAGGGGGGCTCTCTGGGGACACTAATGTAAGGAGGGGCTCTCTGGGGACACTAATGTAAGGAGGGGCTCTCTGGGGACACTGATGTAAGGGGGGGCTCTCTGGGGACACTAATGTAAGGAGGGGCTCTCTGGGGACACTAATGTAAGGAGGGGCTCTCTGGGGACACTAATGTAAGGGGGGGCTCTCTGGGGACACTGATGTAAGGGGGGGCTCTCTGGGGACACTAATGTAAGGAGGGGCTCTCTGGGGACACTAATGTAAGGAGGGGCTCTCTGGGGACACTAATGTAAGGGGGGGCTCTCTGGGGACACTGATGTAAGGGGGGGCTCTCTGGGGACACTAATGTAAGGAGGGGCTCTCTGGGGACACTAATGTAAGGAGGGGCTCTCTGGGGACACTAATGTAAGGGGGGGCTCTCTGGGGACACTGATGTAAGGGGGGGCTCTCTGGGGACACTAATGTAAGGGGGGGCTCTCTGGGGCACTGATGTAAGGGGGGGCTCTCTGGGGACACTAATGTAAGGGGGCTCTCTGGGGACACTGATGTAAGGGGGGGCTCTCTGGGGACACTAATGTAAGGAGGTGCTCTCTGGGGACACTAATGTAAAGGGGGGCTCTCTGGGGACACTGATGTAAGGGGGCTCTCTGGGGACACTAATGTAAGGAGGGGCTCTCTGGGGACACTGATGTAAGGAGGGGCTCTCTGGGGACACTGATGTAAGGGGGGCTCTCTGGGGACACTAATGTAAGGAGGGGCTCTCTGGGGACACTAATGTAAGGGGGGGCTCTCTGGGGACACTAATGTAAGGAGGGGCTCTCTGGGGACACTAATGTAAGGAGGGGCTCTCTGGGGACACTGATGTAAGGGGGGGCTCTCTGGGGACACTAATGTAAGGAGGGGCTCTCTGGGGACACTAATGTAAGGGGGGGCTCTCTGAGGACACTAATGTAAGGGGGGGGCTCTCTGAGGACACTAATGTAAGGGGGGGGCTCCCTGGGGACACTAATATAAGGGGGGGTTCTTTGAGGACACTAATGTAAGGGAGGGGCTCTCTGAGGACACTAATGTAAGGGGGGGCTCTCTGGGGACACTAATGTAAGGGGGGCTCTCTGAGGACACTAATGTAAGGGGGGGCTCTCTGGGGACACTAATGTAAGGGGGGGCTCTCTGAGGACACTAATGTAAGGGGGGGCTCTCTGGGGACACTAATGTAAGGGGGGGGCTCTCTGGGGACACTAATGTAAGGGGGGGCTCTCTGGGGACACTAATGTAAGGGGGGGGCTCTCTGGGGACACTAATGTAAGGGGGGATCTCTGGGGACACTAATGTAAGGAGGGGCTCTCTGGGGACACTAATGTAAGGAGGGGCTCTCTGGGGACACTTTTTAAAGTTTTATTGAGCTTATGTTTTATGGATACTTTGTTTTATTGTTAACCGTTGTTTGCTTTACAAGTACACAGATTGCAAAAAACATTTTTTATAAGTTTTATTGAGCTAATGTTTTATTCATACTTTATTTTATTGTTAACCGTTGTTTGCTTTGCAGGTATGCCACTCAGCTGCAACACTGTTTTATTTATTTTGACAGCAACAGGGTTTGCGCTCACAATACGTAAATCAGTGACTTCAGCGCTGTAGGATGTGAGTTTAAAAAAGCGCATAATTGCCAAAGCATAGGGGCAGGGGTGGACATAGGGGTGGATCGCCCCTATGCTTCGGCATATATTTTTATTCACTTTTCTTGGCAGAGATTTCTTCATCCACATCGATCGATGTGAATGGAGGAATCTGTTAGGTTCTCTTTTTTCGTTCAGCTTACAGGCTGCATGAAAAAAAAAAAGAACATTACAATATATGCCCAACAAGGACCAGCAACGTATTGGTATGTTGCTGGACTTTGAGTGGTTATACTGGAATGATGCCTGCAGGTTTAGGCATCATCTTGGTATTGTTTTTTTCAGCCGGAGGTTGGCTTTTATTTAAAAGCAATCCTAGAGGCTAATTAACTTCTAGATTGCTTTTACAAGCAGTGGGAGGGCCCCCGCCTTCTTCCATGGTTCTAGCAGTAGACCTCCTCTGTAAATCTAAAGTAGTAACCTGTAAAGGCTTTTAGAGGCTTTTAAAAATGTATGTAACTTGTTGCCGCTGTTATGTAGCATGTTATGTATGTACTCGGCATAAGATCATCTTTTATACATTAACCACTTGCCGACCGCCTACCGCATATATACTGCGGCAGAATGGCACGGGCAGGCAGAATCACGTACCCGTACGTGATCTGCCTCCCGCGGGCGGGGGGTCCGATCGGACCCCCCCCCGGTGCCATCGGCGGTCGGCATTTGACTGGGAGCGTCGGGAGGCGAGGGGGAGACCATCCGATCGTGGCCCCCCCCTCGCGATCGCTCCCAGCCAATGGGAATCCTCCTCTGCCTGTGTGTCGTTTCACACAGGCAGAGGATGTGATGTCATCTCTCCTCGGTCTGGCAGTTTCCGTTCCAGCGCCGAGGAGAGAAGACAAGTGAGTGCACACAACACACACACACACAGTAGAACATGCCAGGCATACTTTACACCCCCGATCCCCCCCCAATCACCCCCCCCTGTCACAAACTGACATTAGCAGTATTTTTTTTTTTCTGATTACTGCATAGTGTCAGTTTGTGACAGTTACAGTGTTGGGACAGTGAGTATTACCCCCCTTTAGGTCTAGGATACCCCCCTAACCCCCCCTAATAAAGTTTTAACCCCTTGATCACCCCCTGTTACCAGTGTCGCTAAGCGATCATTTTTCTGATTGCTGTATTAGTGTCGCTGGTGACGCTAGTTAGGGACGTAAATATTCAGGTTCGCCGTCAGTGTTTTATAGCGACAGGGACCCCCATATACTATCTAATAAATGTTTTAACCCCTTGATTGCCCCCTAGTTAACCCTTTCACCACTGATCACCGTATAACTGTTACGGGTGACGCTGGTTAGTTCGTTTATTTTTTATAGTGTCAGGGCACCCGCCGTTTATTACCGAATAAAGGTTTAGCCCCCTGATCGCCCGGCGGTGATATGCGTCGCCCCAGGCAGCGTCAGATTAGCGCCAGTACCGCTAACCCCCACGCACGCAGCATACGCCTCCCTTAGTGGTATAGTATCTGATCGGATCAATATCTCTTTGTCTTCAGGTATGCCATTCACGACTTTGAGTGGTTATACCAGAATGATGCCTGCAGGTTTAGGTATCATCTTGGTATCATTCTTTTCAGCCAGCGGTCGGCTTTCATGTAAAAGCAATCCTAGTGGCTAATTAGCCTCTAGACTGCTTTTACAAGCAGTGGGAGGGAATGCCCCCCCCCCCAACGTCTTCCGTGTTTTTCTCTGGCTCTCCTGTCTCAACAGGGAACCTGAAAATGCAGCCGGTGATTCAGCCAGCTGACCATAGAGCTGATCAGAGACCAGAGTGGCTCCAAACATCTCTATGACCTAAGAAACCGGAAGCTACGAGCATTTTATGACTTAGATTTCGCCAGATGTAAACAGCGCCATTGGGAAATTGGGAAAGCATTTTATCACACCGATCTTGGTGTGGTCAGATGCTTTGAGGGCAGAGGAGAAATCTAGGGTCTAATAGACCCCAATTTTTGCAAAAAAGAGTACCTGTCACTACCTATTGCTATCATAGGGGATATTTACATTCCCTGAGATAACAATAAAAATGATTTAAAAAAAAAAAAAAATGAAAGGAACAGTTTAAAAATAAGATAAAAAAATAATAATAATAAAGAAAAAAAAAAAAAAAAAAAAAAGCACCCCTGTCCCCCCTGCTCTCGCGCTAAGGTGAACGCAAGCGTTGGTCTGGCGTCAAATGTAAACAGCAATTGCACCATGCATGTGAGGTATCGCCGCGAAGGTCAGATCGAGGGCAGTAAGTTTAGCAGTAGACCTCCTCTGTAAATCTAAAGTGGTAACCTGTAAAGGCTTTTAAAGGCTTTTAAAAATGTATTTAGTTTGTCGCCACTGCACGTTTGTGCGCAATTTTAAAGCATGTCATGTTTGGTATCCATGTACTCGGCCTAAGATCATCTTTTTTATTTCATCAAACATTTGGGCAATATAGTGTGTTTTAGTGCATTAAAATGTAAAAAAGTGTGTTTTTTCCCCAAAAAATGCGTTTGAAAAATCGCTGCGCAAATACTGTGTGAAAAAAAAAAATGAAACACCCACCATTTTAATCTGTAGGGCATTTGCTTTAAAAAAAATATATAATGTTTGGGGGTTCAAAGTAATTTTCTTGCAAAAAAAAATTATTTTTTTATGTAAACAATAAGTGTCAGAAAGGGCTTTGTCTTCAAGTGGTTAGAAGAGTGGGTGATGTGTGACATAAGCTTCTAGATGTTGTGCATAAAATGCCAGGACAGTTCAAAACCCCCCCAAATGACCCCATTTTGGAAAGTAGACACCCCAAGCTATTTGCTGAGAGTCATGTTGAGTCCATGGAATAATTTATATTGTGACACAAGTTGCGGGAAAGAGACAATTTTTTTTTTTTTTTTTTTTTTTTGAGCAAAGTTGTCACTAAATGATATATTGCTCAAACATGCCATGGGAATATGTGAAATTACACCCCAAAATACATTCTGCTGCTTCTCCTGAGTACGGGGATACCACATGTGTGGGACTTTTTGGGAGCCTAGCCGCGTACGGGACCCCGAAAACCAAGCACCGCCTTCAGGCTTTCTAAGGCCGTAAATTTTTGATTTCACTCTTCACTGCCTATCACAGTTTCGGAGGCCATGGAATGCCCAGGTGGCACAAAACCCCCCCAAATGACCCCATTTTGGAAAGTAGACACCCCAAGCTATTTGATGAGAGGTATAGTGAGTATTTTGCAGACCTCACTTTTTGTCACAAAGTTTTGAAAATTGAAAAAAGAAAAAAAAAAATTTTTTTTCTCGTCTTTCTTTATTTTTAAAAACAAATGAGAGCTGCAAAATACTCACCATGCCTCTCAGCAAATAGCTTGGGGTGTCTACTTTCCAAAATGGGGTCATTTGGGGGGGGTTTGTGCCACCTGGGCATTCCATGGCCTCCGAAACTGTGATAGGCAGTGAGGAGTAAAATCAAAAATGTACGCCCTTAGAAATCCTGAAGGCGGTGCTTGGTTTTCGGGGTCCCGTACGCGGCTAGGCTCCCAAAAAGTCCCACACATGTGGTATCCCCATACTCAGGAGAAGCAGCTAAATGTATTTTGGGGTGCAATTCCACATATGCCCATGGCCTGTGTGAGCAATATATCATTTAGTGACAACTTTGTGCAAAAAAAAAAAAAAAAAAATTGTCACTTTCCCGCAACTTGTGTCAAAATATAAAACATTCCATGGACTCAACATGACTCAAAGCAAATAGCTTGGGGTGTCTACTTTCCAAAATGGGGTCATTTGGAGGGGTTTTATGTCATCTGGGCATTTTATGGCCTTCAAAACTGTGATAGGCAGTGAGGAGTAAAATCAAAAATGTACGCCCTTAGAAATCCTGAAGGCGGTGCTTGGTTTTCGGGGCCCCGTACGCGGCTAGGCTCCCAAAAAGTCCCACACATGTGGTATCCCCATACTCAGGAGAAGCAGCTAAATGTATTTTGGGGTGCAATTCCACATATGCCCATGGCCTGTGTGAGCAATATATCATTTAGTGACAACTTTGTGCAAAAAAAAAAAAAAAAAAATTGTCACTTTCCCGCAACTTGTGTCAAAATATAAAACATTCCATGGACTCAACATGACTCAAAGCAAATAGCTTGGGGTGTCTACTTTCCAAAATGGGGTCATTTGGAGGGGTTTTATGTCATCTGGGCATTTTATGGCCTTCAAAACTGTGATAGGCAGTGAGGAGTAAAATCAAAAATGTACGCCCTTAGAAATCCTGAAGGCGGTGCTTGGTTTTCGGGGCCCCGTACGCGGCTAGGCTCCCAAAAAGTCCCACACATGTGGTATCCCCGTACTCAGGAGAAGCAGCTAAATGTATTTTGGGGTGCAATTCCACATATACCCATGGCCTGTGTGAGCAATATATCATTTAGTGACAACTTTTTGTAATTTTTTTTTTTTTTTGTCATTATTCAATCACTTGGGACAAAAAAAATGAATATTCAATGGGCTCAACATGCCTCTCAGCAAATTCCTTGGGGTGTCTACTTTCCAAAATGGGGTCATTTGTGGGGGTTTTGTACTGCCCTGCCATTTTAGCACCTCAAGAAACGACATAGGCAGTCATAAATTAAAGGCTGTGTAAATTCCAGAAAATGTACCCTAGTTTGTAGACGCTATAACTTTTGCGCAAACCAATAAATATACACTTATTGACATTTTTTTTACCAAAGACATGTGGCCGAATACATTTTGGCCTAAATGTATGACTAAAATTGAGTTTATTGGATTTTTTTTAGAACAAAAAGTAGAAAATATCATTTTTTTTCAAAATTTTCGGTCTTTTTCCGTGTATAGCGCAAAAAATAAAAACGGCAGAGGTGATCAAATACCATCAAAAGAAAGCTCTATTTGTGGGAAGAAAAGGACGCAAATTTCGTTTGGGTACAGCATTGCATGACCGCGCAATTAGCAGTTAAAGCGACGCAGTGCCGAATTGTAAAAAGTGCTCTGGTCAGGAAGGGGGTAAAACCTTCCGGGGCTGAAGTGGTTAAAATTAAAAAAAAAAATTTTTAAAGTGTTTATTTTTTCCAAAAAAATTGTGTTCGGAAAATCGCTGCGCAAATACTGTGTGATAAAAAAAATTGTAACACCCACCATTTTAATCTGTAGGGTCTCTGCTTTAAAACAATATATAATGTTTGGGGGTTCAAAGTAATTTTTAAGCAAAAAAAATAATTTTTCATGTGCTGCTGCTCACTGCTGTCAGTGTCACTGTGAGAGTCAATTTCACGTGTGTGTGTGCGCCCATTCTAATTTCTTGCCCTCTTGAGTCCTGTCACAAAAAGAAGGGGATTTGAGACTTATATTGCAGAACGTGGCACCACATCTAGTAATATTTGAACAAAAACAAAAAAAATGAAACAAGAAGAAAACAGACTTTAAAGGTTGCCACTGTAATCCCAGATAGGAAAGAGGAATGGTCTCTTATTTTAAGTAAAAATATATAATTTATTTAAATCACATTAACCACTTGCCGACCGCCTCACGCCGATATACACGTCGGCAGAATGGCACGGGCAGGCAGAGTAACGTACCTGTTCATTGCTCCCCTCCCGCAGGTGGGGGGGCGCAATCTATGCTTCGGCATATATATATTTTAGGCACAGATTGCGTTAAAAAATGTTTTATTTTTTACTATTTTTTTTTTGTATTTGATTTGCAGGTATGGTAAGTCTTACTGTTATACTGTAATGTTACTTTGTTTTATTGTTAACCATCATTTGCTTAGCAGGTACGCCATTCAGTTGCAGCGCAGATTTATTTATCTTGACAGTAACAGCTTTTGCTCCCACGATACATAAAGCCGTGACTCCAGCGCTGTAGGAGGTGATTTCACCACCACAGTTAAAAACAAAATGGCGCATGTATGCCCATCATTAGAAGTGGGTGGATGAAGGGAGGTATTCTAATGGTGGGCCTACCCACCGATCAATCTCTTTTTTTCGTTCAGCGCACAGGCTGCATGAAAAAAAAAAGATTAGAATATATGCCCAACAAGGACCAGCAACGTACTGGTGTGTTGCTGGACTTTGAGTGGTTATACCAGAATGATGCCTGTGGGTTTAGGTATCATCTTGGTAGTATTCTTTTCAGCTACCGGTCGGCTTTCATTTAAAAGCAATCCTAGTGGCTAATTAGCCTCTAGACTGCTTTTATAAGCAGTGGGAGGGAACGTCCCCCCCCCCATCGTCTTCCATGGTTTTCTCTGGCTCTCCTGTCCCAACAGGGAACCCGAGAATGCAGCCGGTGGTTCCGCCAGCTGACCATAGAGCCAATCAGAGACCAGAATGGCTCCAATCATCTCTATGGCCTAAGAAACCAGGAGCTACAAGCATTTCATGGCTTAGATTTCGCCGGATGTAAACAGCGCCATTGGGAAAGCATTTTATCACAACGATCTTGGTGTGGTCAGATGCTTTGACGGCAGAGGAGAGATTTAGGGTCTAATAGACCCCAATTTTTTCAAAAAAGAGTACCTGTCACTACCTATTGCTATAATAGGGGATAAATTCCCTGAGATAACAATAAAAATGATAAAATAAAAAAAATGAAAGGAACAGTTTAAAAATAAAATAAAAAAGCAAAATAAATAATTAAAAAAAAAGCACCCCTGAGTTTAAATGTGAAACAACAACTTTATGAATGAACAATGGAAAAGTCCATCTAAGTGCAGATAGGCAAAAGTCCCAAAAATGTAAATCAAATTCTTCTTGATGATGAAGAAATAGATGGCTAATTGGTTCCTCCACCGCACCACTGTGTTAACACCAATACAATAATGTGCTTACCACAAGGCAAGCTTAGATAAGCCTGTGACCATAACCCGGTCGGGGCCTTTAACCAATGGGGATGATTGGACGGCGGTGATCCACTAAACCATCTGGAAAGATCAGCTGCGATAGAAAACCCTCCAAGCGCACCTCCAAAGCACCGAAACAATTTAGCATTCAGGAGTTCCTGGTGGCATGGTGCAGAGACACACTCGAAAACCTGAAGTGCATGTGTGCACTTTCACACATGCACTTCAGGTTTTCGAGTGTGTCTCTGCACCATGCCACCAGGAACTCCTGAATGCTAAATAGTTTCGGTGCTTTGGAGGTGCGCTTGGAGGGTTTTCTATCGCAGCTGATCTTTCCAGATGGTTTAGTGGATCACCGCCGTCCAATCATCCCCATTGGTTAAAGGCCCCGACCGGGTTATGGTCACAGGCTTATCTAAGCTTGCCTTGTGGTAAGCACATTATTGTATTGGTGTTAACACAGTGGTGCGGTGGAGGAACCAATTAGCCATCTATTTCTTCATCATCAAGAAGAATTTGATTTACATTTTTGGGACTTTTGCCTATCTGCACTTAGATGGACTTTTCCATTGTTCATTTATAAAGTTGTTGTTTCACATTTAAACTCACGCAATTGCGGTTTTTGGTTTATATATCACTATTATTTACTATCAATTTATGTCACAATTAATATTGATATTCATCCATTAATATTGTAATTTTTGTAGTTTATTTAGCGCTGTTATTTATTATTATTTATCTTGGCTCCGTATACAAGGACATTATCCATCCCATCATACGTTCCCCCAGACCCACCCCCCTCAATACTTCTATCATAAAGCCCCAATTCACCCTATCAAATGCCTTTTCAGCATCCATTGACAGTATGATCCTTGGAGCTCTATCAGGGCCATGTTGCATCCAATGAAGAACGTGAAGCGCTCGGATAGTATTATCCCTCGCCTCACGTCCCTTCAT
This sequence comes from Lithobates clamitans, assembly GCA_037952925.1. Taxonomy (NCBI): domain Eukaryota; kingdom Metazoa; phylum Chordata; class Amphibia; order Anura; family Ranidae; genus Lithobates; species Lithobates clamitans. Next base: position 729,594 of record JBBGZY010001773.1, read on the forward strand.
AAATCCTGTCTGGTCTGGATGAACTAGTTCACCCATATGCTCTTGAAGTCTAAGGGCCAAGATCTTCGCTAACAGTTTAGTATCGGAGTTGAGTAAAGAGATAGGCCTGTAATTTGCACAATGTTGGGGGTCTTTCCTCCCTTTTGGAAGTACCGTTATATAGGCCAATAGGGCTTCTGGAGGTAATGGATTGGTTGCGTTAATTGAGTTAATTACATAAGTAATTACATAATGGTACTACTAATACTGAAAGAAATTTTTTATAATATAAATTCGTGACCCCATTTTGGAAAGTAGACACCCCAAGGTATTTGCTAAGAGGCATGGTGAGTATTTTGCAGATCTCATTTATTTTTGAAAATGAAGAAAGAAAAAGAAAATTTTTTTTTTTTTTCTTTTTTCAATTTTCAAAACTTTGTGACAAAAAGCGAGATCTGCAAAATACTCACCATACCTCTCAGCAAATAGCTTGGGGTGTCTATTTTCCAAAATGGGGTCATTTGGGGGGTTTTGTGCCATCTTGGCATTTCATGGCCTCAGAATCTGTGATAGGTAGTGAGGAAGTGAAATCACCATTTTACTCCCTTAGAAGTCTTGAAGGCGGTGCTTGGTTTTCGGGGTCCCGTACGTGGCTAGGCTCCAAAAAAGTCTCACACATGAGGTATCCCCGTACTCAGGAGAAGCAGCAGAATGTATTTTGGGGTGTAATTCCACATATGCCCGTGGCATGTTTGAGCAATATATAATTTAGTGTGTATTTTTTAATATATTTTTTGTCATTTTTCAATCACTTGTGACAAAAAAATAAAATATTCAATGGGCTCAACATGCCTCTCAGCAATTTCCTTGGGTGTCTACTTCCCAAAATGGGGTCATTTCGAAGGGGGGGGGGGGTTGTACTGCCCTGCCATTTTAGCACCTCAAGAAATGACATAGGTAGTCATAAACTAAAAGCTGTGTAAATTCCAGGAAATGTACCCTAGTTTGTAGACGCTATAACTTTTGCGCAAACCAATAAATATACGCTTATTGACATTTTTTTTTAACCAAAGACATGTGGCTGAATACATTTTGGCCTAATTGTATGACTAAAATTGAGTTTATTAAATTGTTTTTATAACAAAAAGTAGAAAATATCATTTTTTTTCAAAATTTTCGGTCTTTTTCCATTTATATCGCAAAAAATAAAAATCGTAAAGGCAATCAAATACCATCAAAAGAAATCTATATTTGTGGGAAGAAAAGGACGTAAATTTCGTTTGGGTACAGCATTGCATGACCGCGCAATTACCAGTTAAAGTGACGCAGTGCCAAATTGTAAAAAGTGCTCTGGTCAGGAAGGGGGTAAATCCTTCTGGGGCTGAAGTGGTTAAACAAGTGTGATTTAACTGTACTTCTGTCTTGGTCTGATTTCATGGTTTCTGACACCGGGAAAACAAGAAAATAACAAGATAAAGCAGAAAAGGAAGCTCAGAGGATAAAAGAAAACAGCCTCTATTGAGGAGCCTATATCCAGGTGAATGTCAGCCTGCCAAAAAAGATAACACAAGTGTATAAAAAATATATAAAAGATATAGAGATATATGAAAATGGCTAAAATAACTGCAGATTTGCTTTACTGCTGACATTAATCCCAAGAGCTACCGCTACATTATTAAAGAGTATATAAAATATATATCTCTAAATTATATTTACCATTATTTATTAAATTCCATATTAGTTTATTTTATTATAATTTATTAAGAAATTCAGTTTAGTAGGAGCAAAAAGCTAAAGCAGCCTATATTATATATATATTTTTTTGCAATAAAATTTTTTATTAAAGAGAAAGAGAATTACAAAATCTAAAAGATACGCAAAAATAATAATGTACAAAATATAGGTGGCAATTACAAGTACCGTAGGTCCACAGTGGACCAAGACATCGACCTTATGGCAAACACAGGGATTTTAAAAGGTATAAACTCTTAGCAAAAAAAATATTGCATATAAAATAGAAAAACAGGACAGTGAAATTAAATAAAGTGAAACAGTAAGAGAAAACAATCGGTGAGGATTCTTGGTGAGAGTGTCTAAGGACAGAGTGGTCAGGCAGAGCCACTGTAGGGCTCAACATGGATAAATGGAACATAGAACAATTAATAGAGGGGGAATTCGGTCAATGACTCAACCATCAGCATTTGGATAGGAACGATAGTCAGTAGAGCAGCAAGCTTTCACCCTGTATATAGTTGCAAATAATAATTAGAGGATCGGAATACCAGCCAAGGAGACCACAATTTATGGACATTTTACGAGGATTCTCTAGCAATAGCCACCGTTTCCTACATATTGTATATGTCCTCTATGGAGCGTAACCATAAAGGGATCAGCTTTTGCTCCCACGATACATAAAGCCGTGACTCCAGCGCTGTAGGAGGTGATTTCACCACCACAGTTAAAAACATAATGGTGCATGTATGCCCATCATTAGAAGTGGGTGGATGAAGGGAGGTTTTCTAATGGTGGGCATACCCACCAATCAATCTCTTTTTTTTCGTTCAGCCCACAGGCTGCATAAAAAAAAAAAGATTACAATATATGCCCAACAAGGACCAGCAACGTACTGGTATGTTGCTGGACTTTGAGTGGCTATACCAGAATGATGCCTGCGGGTTTAGCTATCATCTTGATAGCATTCTTTTCAGCCAGCGGTCGGCTTTCATGTAAAAGCAATCCTAGCGGCTAATTAGCCTCTAGACCGCTTTTACAAACAGTGGGAGGGAACTCATACACCCCCACCCCCACCGTCTTCCATGGTTTTCTCTGGCTCTCCTGTCCCAACAGGGAACCTGAGAATGCAGCCGGTGATTCGACCAGCTGACCATAGAGCTGATCAGAGACCAGAATGGCTCCAATCATCTCTATGGCCTAAGAAACCGGAAGCTACGAGCATTTCATAACTTAGATTTCGCTGAATATAAAAAGCGCCATTGGGAAAGCATTTTATCACACCGATCTTGGTGTGGTCAGATGCTTTGAGGGCAGAGGAGAGATCTAGGGTCTAATAGACCCCAATTTTTTCAAAAAAAGAGTACCTGTCACTAGGGCTGGGAGATTTTCCCCAAAAAAAAAAAATCTGCGATTTTCTTAAAAAAAAACTCGATTCACGATTCAAATCGAGTTTTTTTTTTTTTTTGGACACCGCGCCAGTCCTGAAGAGCTGCGGGCAGGAGTTTTTAGGCGAGGCCGCGGAATCGGCCTTGTCCACGGCGTCCGGCCTCGAGGACAAAAAAAACTCCTGCCTGCAACTCCTCAGCATGTAACTAATAACATAGTTAAGTAATCACAACATCCCGGATGGGATCAATAAATATACATAGACAATGACAGTATCATTTAATATTTCAACCTTACTTACAAATTTCTATTCGATCTAGACATTATCGGAGATGCCTGCCTAAGAGGATTAATCGACCAAGACACCTATGAATACCTGAATGCTCGATCTCCCAGGGTGGCGACGTTCTATGCACTTCCTAAAGTGCATAAGGACCCGGTGTCGCCCCCTGGGAGACCGATCATTTCGGGTATTGGTAGTCTAACGGACAACGCCAGTAAACTTGTAGATGCTACACTTATGCCCCATGTCATGGCCCTGCCGTCATATACCAAAGATACTTTGGATCTTCTAAAACAGATTGAGGGGTTGCCGGTCCCTCCTGATTCCCTGCTTGTGTCGCTTGATGTGGAGGCCTTGTACTCCAGCATCCCTCACGAGCAGGGGATCAGGATGGTCCGCACATTTTTGTATGAGGAGGATCACCACCAATGGAATTATAACGAGTTTATTCTGAAGCTACTCAACTTCATCTTGACTCACAACGCTTTTGAATTATGGGTTCCCACTACCTCCAGGTGCAGGGCGTAGCCATGGGCACCTATTGTGCCCCTGGCTACGCCAATCTGTACCTGGGGGGGTGGGAACGTCACTTGTTCCCTCGAGATCAATACACAGAATATCTAGATCAAATATTGATCTGGAAACGCTACATAGACGACATTTTTATTATTTGGACAGGCACTATAAAGACCCTAAAGAAATTCATACAAATGCTGAATGTCAATCATTTCAATTTGACATTCACACATCATTGTCATGCTAATATTGTAAATTTTCTGGATCTCGAGATCTCTAGGGACGCCAACAACTTTATCTACAAATTTATTTCGGAAAACTACAGCAGGAAATACACTGCTACATGTGCACATCCCCCCCCCCCTCATTAGAAGCATACCGTACGCACAATATCTTCGCCTCCGCCGAAATTGTACACAAATAACGGATTTCCAACATCAGTCCAATCTACTTAGGTCACGACTTCTAGCTAGAGGCTACAGTCGGTCCCTCCTACGTAAGGCCTTCAATAAGGCCAAAGGCAAATCACGGACTGATCTTCTGTATACAACAAAAACCCGACCACATAAACCCACTGTCAAAATGATTACCAAATTTTCTTCCCACTATCAGGACATTAACAACATCCTCAAAGAACACTGGCATTTCAAGACAGAAGACCCTATTTTAAAGAAATATGTCAATACATACCCAGAAATAGTTTATAAATGTGCAACTTCCCTTAAGGATAGACTAGTATCTATATATAATATAAAATCTATATAATATAAAATCTACAATCCCGTCGCTCCACAGCGACCAAGGGGCACAGAGCCCTGTGGTGGTTGTTCATTTTGCCCGTGGATATCCTCTGAATATCCCATTTCACTACCTAATGGCGAAACCTACCATCCAAAATTTTCAGCCACATGTTGCACCCAAGGGGTAGTCTACTTGATGAAATACACCTGTGGGATTTTTTATGTGGGGAAGACGGACAGACAGCTGTGGCAAAGAATTAACGACCATGTTTACTACTCGGGGAACTGGAAGATGCTCACTCCGGTGAGCAGACATCTCGATCTATACCACCGCTTTAACACGTCCTCTATTTCTTTTGCTGTTCTGGCCGTCTTCCCGCATAACCCCAGAGGTGGTGAATGGGAAAAATTCATTTTACAAAAAGAAACCCTATGGATCGAGCGGCTAAACGCCACCAGGGCACCGGGTTTGAACGAATCCCATTCATACAGACCCTTCCTTTGAGTCCTTAGCTATGGCCAAAGGAAAGCACCCTCAACACGTGTCAATTTAATCACAAGAATCTTTTATGAAATGAGAAGGACTATATATGAAATTATATGACATATTGTAGTTGAGGTCTCCTTTAATTTCCAGAACGATGTACTCCTATGTTCCCTTTCCCCTTTCTTTGAAATATTAAATGATACTGTCATTGTCTATGTATATTTATTGATCCTATCCGGGATGTTGTGATTACTTAACAATGTTATTAGTTACATGCAATATGTATATATTCTTTTCTTCCTCCCGCCATGTTGATGATTAAGGGACCCCCCTTAGTGTTGGTCTCCTGTTGACATGCTTTGCCCCTGCCTCGGTGCGTTCCATTACGCAGCGCCGCACATCCGGTTCGATTCTCCGACCGGATGTGCGGCGATTGACGGAGACATGGGGATTCCTTTCCCCTAGTCTCTGCCTCTGCTGCCCGCCTGCTGGCCTGGCCCCGTCCCCCCGCGTCATCTCCCGGCGCATGCGCGGCATCTCCCCGACCTTGCGTTGTGTGTACGTGGGGGTGACGCGGCAGCCTGTAATGGGGCCGGAACCCGCCGGGCTCTTCGGAGCCGCTTGTTTCCTGCCTGGGTCACCCTATTTAAGGGTGCAGCGTTGTAAACCCGAAGCGTTCACAGTACCGGCCCCCGCTCGACGGAGCGGTGTATCCTTGAGTGCCCTCTCAACTACTTTAGGGTAAGTTCAGCAACTCCAACTTACACTTTTCCATCCACACGCAAATCATTACTATCTTTGCAGCCTATGGTGACTGCAATGCTCTATAACATTATGATAACTGTGTACCCTCCTCTCTTTTCTCTTACACATCAGCGCTACAATTACTGAGCCTTTGCTTTTCTACTTATGGACACCTGATGGTACACACACCTGAGAGGTCTTGGGTCCTGGCCGTTTGCTGTCTTCATTCTAAATAAGACATGTGTTACCTTTGATGGAACCGCGATTACTTGCACATAAATTTCCACTGGCAGTATTTACTTTAACTTTATCATACCTAAGTGGTAAGTGAATCATTCCTCCACACAGATCACTTGCATGTCAGGGATAGAATCCCCCCTTGTTTCACATCTTCTCTCCTCCCTTTTCTACTTTTGCTTTCTCCCCTCTCCTTTTTTCCCTTTCTCCCCCCCTTTTTTCCCCTCTTCCCCCCTCCCCCCCCCTCTTTTCTCCTTCTCCCTTCCCTCTCCCCCTCTTTTCTCTCTCTCCTTGCCTTCCTTTCCCCGCCCCCCTACATATATTCATCCATACCTTTTATATCTCTTACTTGAATCTTTACCCCCTGCTCCCCCTGAATTGGTTGACTCTGACCATCGGGCTGTGCTTCGCATCACTGGGAGACCAAAATCTTTTATAGGGCCTGTCCCATGGGTCATTATACTTGGCGGTGGTGATATTTTCTAAACGTTGAAATGTTTTTGTATATCTTTAATCTTAGGACCCGCTTTCCTTTGATATTTTGTTATTGTGATAGTTGTTTTGTCTTTTTTATGTATTCTAATTAGAATCTCTAGCTCCTGAGGAAGCGTTCTGTGCAACGTGAAACATGTAGAGCAACTAGAGAGCATCTCATCTTGGATCATCAGACCTGCAGCACCGTGTTTGTTATAGCTCCACTACTGTCTATTGTTCAATGTTCGGGGAAGTATTTCTCCTTCGTTTGGAATAAGTGATTTAATCATTATTTATAATCCCTTGAAATGCTATACAAGCTTGCAGGATAGAATCCTCACGGTGTACTAATACTAGGTTTCATGTCTAGTCTGATTTGTTTTTAAACATTCATGTTTGTTCATTGTCTTTTTATACCTTACTAATAATAATAAAAAAACCCTAAACAAATCTACTTTTTTGTAGTTTAATACTCCAAAGTCCCATTCTTAGACTCTAGGCGTTTACAAATTCATGTTGGGGACGCTGGCACAAATGTTTATTGAGTACCTACAGAGTCACCCTGTCTTTTGAGGTACTCTAGCACTAGGTCCTTTGCTCGCTGTTAAACCTGGCAGTATGTTGCAGCTGGGGGAACATGACTGCCAGATTGCTGTCCTTCTTGGGCACCCCCTCTCTCTGGGCTCACGTTACTGCCTTCCTCTAGCTCAGTACCATCATCAGAGCCTTCTAAACGCTGGGCATCCTCCTGGAGCATGTGCCCAACACTGTGGTCAAACAGTTCGGGGGACTCCTCAGGAGGACATGGTGGGGCTAGGGAAGGAGTCACTGATGTCATTGAGCCGAGGGAAGAGGCCGCGTTGGCAGCTGCTTTGCCAGACAAAGTACCCTGAGCCTGGGTGAGAGAGGATGAGGACGGCTTGGTCATCCACTCTACCAAGTCTTCCGCATGTTGCGGCTCAACGCGGCCAGCTGATGAAAAAAAGGCCAAGCGTGTCCCACGGCCACGTGATGATGAGGAGGCACCGTCTCCACGACCAGCACTGTTGCCTCTAGACACAGAGCCTGCTTGCCCTCTTTTATTGGCTTGTGACTGTCTGCCTCTCCTTGTTGGCCTTCCAGACATACTAATGGCCTGCAGTGAGATGTAGCTGCACAAAGCTGGGATGTATATATATATAACCGATTATACAGCAGCTAGCAGAATCAACTGCCTGCCTGTAGTATTATTAGTATGAGAACACGTGCACTTGTCTTCAGGTAACTTTAGGTGCAACTGTGCAAAGGACACAGTACACTAACTGTAAATACTGTAGCTGCCTGCCTGTGGTACCAATAGGATCAGAAGAACACCAGAAATTGTCTTCAGGTAGCTGTAAATACTGTAAAAACACTTGCCTGCTGGTCAGTAGGAAGAGAATAACAGGAACGGATCTAGCTAAACTGAATACAGTATATATATATATATATATATATATATATACACAACACCTGGGATGCATATATATATATATATATACACAAAACACTGTTACTGCAGCTAACTGACTATCCTACCTACTCTAACTTAAATCAAATGCCACTGTCTCTCTCTGTCTAATTCTCTCCGCCGCCGCAACACACTACACAAGGCCGCCACGCAGGCAGCCTTATATAGTGTGGGGCGTGTACTAAACCCCCTGAGCCATAACTGGCCAAAGCCACCCTGGCTTTGGCCAATTACAGCTCTCTGTACAGATGGCGCTGTGATTGGCCAAGCATGCGGGTCATAGTGCATGCTTGGCCAAACATCAGCCAGCAATGCACTGCGATGCCGGAGTGAATTATGGGCCGTGACGCGCCACTCGAATTTGGCGCAAACGGCCCATAATGTTCGCAATACGATGAACGGTCGAACATGCGATGTTCGAGTCAAACTTGAAGCTCATCCCTATTTAGGGGTTGATAGGCAGGGTGCAGACCCAAAACAATTATCAGCAGCTCCTTAGGGGGTCAGTGCTACACTGACATACACTGACCTACCTGATATACATGATATTAGTGTATATGCAGGGTCAATTTTTTTCCATTCAGTGACATCACCGATGCAGGGTCATTTTTTTTACATCCAGTGACACCACCGATGCAGGGCAGGGATGAGCCAAACACCCCCCTGTTCGGTTCGCACCAGAATTTGCGAACAGGCAAAAAATTTGTTTGAACATGCGAACACCGTTAAAGTCTATGGGACACGAACATGAATAATCAAAAGTGCTAATTTTAAAGCCTTATATGCATGGTATTGTCATAAAAAGTGTTTGGGGACCCAGGTCCTGCCCCAGGGGACATGCATCAATGCAAAAAAAAGTTTTAAAAACGGACGTTTTTTCAGGAGCAGTGATTTTAATAATGCTTAAAGTCAAACAATAAAAGTGTAATATCCCTTTAAATTTCGTACCTGGGGGGTGTCTATAGTATGCCTGTAAAGGGGCGCATGTTTCTCGTGTTTACAACAGTCTGACAGCAAAATGACATTTCAAAGGAAAAAAGTCATTTAAAACTACTCGCGGCTATTAATGAATTGCCGGCCCGACAATACACATAGAAGTTCATTGATAAAAACGGCATGGGAATTCCCCATAGGGGAACCCCGAACCAAAATTAAAAAAAAAAATGGTGTGGGGGGTCCCCCTAAATTCCATACCAGGCCCTTTAGGTCTGGTATGGATATTAAGGGGAACCCCGTGCCAAAAAAAAAGGCATGGGGGTCCCCCTCAAAATCCATACCAGACCCTCCAGGTCTAATATGGATTTTAAGGGGAACCCCGCGCCAAAATTTAAAAAAAAATGGCGTGGGGTCCCCCCAAAAATCCTTATCTGAGCACGCAACCTGGCAGGCCGCAGGAAAAGAGGGGGGGTCGAGAGAGCGCCCCCTCCTGAACCGTACCAGGCCACATGCCCTCAACATTGGGGTACAAAAGTACCCCTACCATTTCACAAAAAAAGTGTCAAAAATTACAAGAGACAGTTTTTGACAATTTCTTTTTTTTAAATGCTTCTTCTTTCTTCTTAAAAAACTGTCTCTTGTTATTTTTAACACTTTTTTTGTGAAATGGTAGGGGTACTTTTGTACCCGCTTACCATTTCACACGGGGGGCTGGGATCTGGGGGTCCCCTTGGTAAAGGGGGCTTTCAGATTCCGATAAGCCCCCCCGCCCGCAGACCCCCACAACCACCGGGCAAGGGTTGTGGGGATGAGGCCCTTGTCCACATCAACATGGGGACAAGGTGCTTTGGGGGACTACCTCAAAGCACCCTCCCAATGTTGAGGGCATGTGGCCTGGTACGGTTCAGGAGAGGGGGGCGCTCTCTCGTCCCCCCTCTTTTCCTGCAGCCTGCCAGGTTGTGTGCTCGGATAAGGGCCTGGTATGGAATTTAGGGGGATCCCCATGCCATTTTTTTTTCTTTTGGTTCGGGGTTCCCCTTTGGCAGTTTTTATCAATGAACTTCTATGTGTATTGTCGGGCCGGCAATTCATTAATAGCCGTGAGTAGTTTTAAATGACTTTTTTTCCTTTGAAATGTCATTTTGCTGTCAGACTGTTCTAAACACGGGAAACATGCCCCCCACTTTACAGGCATACTATAGACACCCCCCAGGTACGAAATTTAAAGGAATATTACACTTTTATTGTTTCACTTTAAGCATTATTAAAATCACTGCTCCCGAAAAAACGGCCGTTTTTAAAACTTGTCCCCTGGGACAGGACCCGGGTCCCCAAACGCTTTTTATGACAATACCATGCATATAAGCCTTTAAAATTAGCACTTTTGATTTCTTCCATAGACTTTTAAAGGGTGTTCCGCGGCTTTCGAATTTGCCGCGAACACCCCAAATTGTTCGCTGTTCGGCGAACTTGCAAACAGCTGATGTTCGAGTCGAACTCGAAGCTCATCCCTAATGCAGGGTCATTTTTTTCCATCCAGTGATATCACCGATGCAGGGTCATTTTTATATATCCAGTGATATCACCGATGCAGGGTCATTTTTTTCCATCCAGTGATATCACCGATGCAGGGTCATTTTTATATATCCAGTGATATCACCAATGCAGGGTCATTTTTATATATCCAGTGATATCACCGATGCAGGGTCATTTTTATACATCCAGTGATATCACCGATGCAGGGTCATTTTTATATATCCAGTGATATCACCGATGCAGGGTCATTTTTTCCATCCAGTGATATCACCAATGCAGGGTCATTTTTATATATCCAGTGATATCACCGATGCAGGGTCATTTTTATACATCCAGTGATATCACCGATGCAGGGTCATTTTTATACATCCAGTGATATCACCGATGCAGGGTCATTTTTATACATCCAGTGATATCACCGATGCAGGGTCATTTTTATATATCCAGTGATATCACCGATGCAGGGTCATTTTTATACATCCAGTAATATCACCGATGCAGGGTCATTTTTATATATCCAGTGATATCACCGATGCAGGGTCATTTTTATACATCCAGTAATATCACCGATGCAGGGTCATTTTTATATATCCAGTGATATCACCGATGCAGGGTCATTTTTATACATCCAGTGATATCACCGATGCAGGGTAATTTTTTTACATCCAGTGATATCACCGATGCAGGGTCATTTTTATACATCCAGTGACACCACCGATGCAGGGTCATTTTTATACATCCAGTGACACCACCGATGCAGGGTCATTTTTATACATCCAATGATATCACCGATGCAGGGTCATTTTTATACATCCAGTGATATCACCGATGCAGGGTCATTTTATACATCCAGTGACACCACCGATGCAGGGTAATTTTTTCCCATCCAGTGACACCACCGATGCAGGGTCATTTTTATACATCCAGTGATATCACCGATGCAGGGTCATTTATATACATCCAGTGACACCACCGATGCAGGGTCATTTTTATATATCCAGTGACATCACCGATGCAGGGTCATTTTTATACATCCAGTGACACCACCGATGCAGGGTCATTTTTATACATCCATTGATATCACCGATGCAGGGTCATTTTTTCCATCCAGTGACATCACCGATGCAGGGTCATTTTTTTCCATCCAGTGACACCACCGATGCAGGGTCATTTTTATATATCCAGTGATATCACCGATGCAGGGTCATTTTTGTATATCCAGTGATATCACCGATGCAGGGTCATTTTTATACATCCAGTGATATCACTGATGCAGGGTCATTTTTATACATCCAGTGACATCACCGATGCAGGGTCATTTTTATATATCCAGTGACACAACCGATGCAGGGTCATTTTTATATATCTAGCTGATGTTATGCACAATTCTAATGATGTGCTGCTTTCCATTCTCCGCAGAATGGGGGTGCTCATCACTTTAATAGGCCCTTTTCTTCTTTTATGCTCGACCGTGCACCATCAGACAGGACCACTATATCGCAGCTTAACACCTCTGACATTGGTGGCTCAGCCGTCATGTACAGCTGGCTGATGCTGCTACAAGGCTGGATTCATGACCCAGCCCTCAACCCTCCTCCTTTCTCAGCACGGACTTGGGACCGGCCATGGTGGAGTTAATAAAGGGAATAAGGGAATACAAAGATACTGAATTTCAAAAGAGCCAACTTCCCTAAACTACAAACCTTGCTAAAAGGCATAAATTGGGATAAAATATTAGGAACAAAGAACACGGAGGAGAGATGGGTTTGCTTTAAGAGCATATTAAATAAGGGCATTAGCCAATGTATCCCATTGGGTAAAAAATTTAAAAGAGCGAACAAAAGTACTGGATGGCTTAACTCCAATGTAAAAATGCATATAAAAGCAAAGGAGAAGGCCTTCAAAAAATACAAGGTGGAGGGATCATCCTCAGCATTCAGACTTTATAAAGAATGCAATAAGAAATGTAAGGGTGCAATTAGGACGGCTAAGATAGAACATGAAAGACACATAGCGGAGGAGAGCAAAAAAAATCCCAAGAAATTCTTTAAGTATGTAAACAGTAAAAAAGGGAGGACAGACCATATTGGCCCCATAGAGAATGAGGAAGGACATCTGGTTACAAAGGATGGGGAGATGGCAAAGGTATTGAATTTATTCTTCTCCTCAGTCTTCATGAGTGAATCGGGGGGCTTCAGTAACCAAAACTGCAGTGTTTATCCTCAGGACACAACACAGGAAGCACCTCCATGGTTAACAGAGGACAGAATTAAAATTAGACTTGAGAAAATTAACATTAATAAATCACCGGGACCAGATGGCTTGCATCCGAGGATACTTAGGGAACTCAGTCAGGTGATTGCCAGACCATTGTTCCTAATTTTTATGAACAGTCTACTGACTGGGATGGTACCAGCTGATTGGAGAAAAGCCAATGTAGCACCAATATTTAAAAAGGGCCCAAAATTCATCCCTGGGAATTACAGACCAGTTAGCCTAACATCAATAGTATGTAAACTCTTGGAGGGGATGATAAGGGACTATATACAAGATTTTAGTAATAAGAATGATATCATTAGCAGTAATCAGCATGGATTCATGAAGAATCGTTCTTGCCAAACCAATCTATTAACCTTCTATGAGGAGGTGAGTTGCCATCTAGATAAAGGAAGGCCCGTAGACGTGGTGTATCTGGATTTTGCAAAAGCATTTGACACAGTTCCCCATAAACGTTTACTGTACAAAATAAGGTGCGTTGGCATGGACCATAGGGTGAGTACATGGATTGAAAACTGGCTACAAGGGCGAGTTCAAAGGGTGGTGAGGTGATAAATTGGAAGTACTCAGAATGGTCAGGGGTGGGTAGTGGGGTTCCCCAGGGTTCTGTGCTGGGGCCAATCATATTTAATTTGTTCATAAACGACCTGGAGGATGGGATAAACAGTTCAATCTCTGTATTTGCAGACGATACTAAGCTAAGCAGGGCAATAACTTCTCCGCAGGATGTGGAAATCTTGCAAAAAGACCTGAACAAATTAATGGGGTGGGCGACTACATGGCAAATGAGATTCAATGTAGAAAAATGTAAAATAATGCATTTGGGTGGCAAAAATATGAATGCAATCTATACACTGGGGGGAGAACCTCTGGGGGAATCTAGGATGGAAAAGGACCTGGGGGTCCAAGTAGATGATAGGCTCAGCAATAGCATGCAATGCCAAGCTGCTGCTAATAAAGCAAACAGAATATTGGCATTAAAAGGGGGATCAACGCAAGAGATAAAACAATAATTCTCCCGCTCTACAAGACTCTGGTCCGGCCGCACCTGGAGTATGCTTTCCAGTTCTGGGCACCAGTCCTCAGGAAGGATGTACTGGAAATGGAGCGAGTACAAAGAAGGGCAACAAAGCTAATAAAGGGTCTGGAGGATCTTAGTTATGAGGAAAGGTTGTGAGCACTGAACTTATTCTCTCTGGAGAAGAGACGCTTGAGAGGGGATATGATTTAAATATACAAATACCGTACTGGTGACCCCACAATAGGGATAAAACTTTTTCGCAGAAGAGAGTTTAACAAGACTCGAGGCCACTCATTAAAATTAGAAGAAAAGAGGTTTAACCTTAAACTACGTAGAGGGTTCTTTACTGTAAGAGCGGCAAGGATGTGGAATTCCCTTCCACAGGTGGTGGTCTCAGCGGGGAGCATTGATAGCTCCAAGAAACTATTAGATAAGCACCTGAATGACCGCAACATACAGGGATATGTAATGTAATACTGACACATAAACACACACATGGGTTGACTTGATGGACTTGTGTCTTTTTTCAACCTCACCTACTATGTAACTATGTAACCATACCACTAAGGGGGCTCCTACAGGGGGCGTGACTTCCGCTGATACAACCGGATGTGAGCGGCGGAAGCTCTGAGTCAGCCTAAATCTCCGTCAGTATCCTGAATAGTACGTGCTACAAACCGAGACCCAAGACCCCGATAAACGAACAAACCCGGCAGCGAGATGAGTACTAAGCAATTGGCAGCCGTTCGCCTTAAAGAGTTTGCGAGGACGGAGAAAACGGAAAGCGTTCGGAGCCCTCCGCAGACAAGGAGCGGCGGGCCTTCGGCGCTGGAAGTCCAGAAAACGAACGTGCCTCCGTCCCAAGCTGAGAAACCAGAGAAAGCTATGAAGCTAACACTGGAGCAGGTGAGCGGACAACTAATGGCAGCCATCCAAGCAAAGCAGCGCGGGACTGACAGGTAAAATGGATGAGATCAGAACGGATATTGGACTGATTAGGCAAGATATGCATAACATCAGAGATAGGATGGCTGAGGTGGAAAATAGGATATCTCAACTGGAAGATACAGTAATTCATTTACCTAAAAAAGATAGTAACAGTAGAGAAGCAGATTGGCACATGGCAGCAGAAAACGGATGACTTTGAGAATCGGATGCGCCGTAATAATATAAGAATAATAGGTCTTCCGGAGAAAGTGGAGGGGTTTAACCCGGGGGGACTTTGTTGAAAAATGGTTGATAAAAACATTTCCAGAGATGGAGGTATCAAAGGCATTTGCGGTGGAACAAGCGCATAGGGTCCTTGCAGTAATACCTAAGCCTGGGCTTCCCCCCTAGACCTCTGCTGGCGCGTCTCTTGAATTGCAAGGACAGAGATACAATTCTGCGAAATGCAAGACAAAAAAAGAGAGATCCATTATGAGAATAGTAAAGTGTCAATATTCCCAGACTTTTCTCTAGAGCTACAAAAGCAGCGGGCAACTTTCTATGAGGTTAAGAAGAGATTGAGAGAAGCAGGAATAGAATACTCTACGGCATATCCAGCCCGGTTGAGAGTGGAGGAAGGAGGAAAGACTATGTTTTTTAACACACCGGAGCAAGTTAAAGAATGGATTCGATCAACCAAATCTGTATCTAAATAATATGAAATAGAAAATCGTGAGATGATTTAAAGAAAAAGAACTACCGGGACAAAATACTGGAAGAGAGGGGAGGGAGGAATATGTTTGATTGATTGATGGCGGGAGGGGGGTGGGGGAGGGAGAAGAGAAATGGTGGGGGTTTTTTTCTCATTTTCCTTTTTCTCCTTCCTCCCCCCGGTGACCCCTGCTGGAGGTTGAAACAGGGGACATGGGGGAGAGGCGGGAGAATGCAGTGTACCCCACTCATCACAGAGTGGGAGTAATGGTGCGCCCCCGGAGGGGGATGGATAAGGGGGTTGCTGTGGATTGATACATTTGTTTTTGTGGAGTGACAACAGTGGGAGGTGGGGTGGGTTTTTTTTTTTTTTTTCTTAGTGTGAGGATCAAAAACCACAAAGGTAATCACAAAACACTAGGGGGGGGGACAGTAGAGATGCATATTAACCACTTGCTTACCGGGCACTTAAACCCCCCTCCTATCCAGACCAATTTTCAGCTTTCAGGGCTGATGCACTTTGAATGACAATTGCGCGGTCATACAACACTGTACCCAAATGAAATTTTTACCATTTTTTTCCCACAAATAGAGCTTTCTTTTGGTGGTATTTGATCACCTCTGCAGTTTTCACTTTTTGTTAAAAAAATGTAAAAAACTGAATTTTTTTTTTTTTTAGTTGTTATTTTTTTATATTTTGTTATAAAAAATTTTAAACGGGTAATTTTTCTCCTTCATTGATGTACGCTGATTAGGCGGCAGTGATGGGCACTGATAGGCGGCAGTGATGGGCACTGATGGGTGGCAGTGATGGGCACTGATGGGTGGCAGTGATGGGCAGCACTGCCGGGTGGCACTGATTGGCACTAC
Source organism: Lithobates clamitans (assembly GCA_037952925.1). Classification (NCBI taxonomy): domain Eukaryota; kingdom Metazoa; phylum Chordata; class Amphibia; order Anura; family Ranidae; genus Lithobates; species Lithobates clamitans. The sequence continues at coordinate 745,941 of JBBGZY010001773.1, forward strand.
AGGTGGGCATTGATAGGTGGCACTTGTGGGCACTGTTAGGTGGCACTTGTTGGCACTGTTAGGTGGCACTGTGGGCAGTGTTAGTTGGCACTTTTAGGTGGCACTGATGAGGCAGATGTGCCTCTTCCACTTGGGGACCGATGTCCCTCACATCCTAGCCAGTGATCGGCTTTTTTTTCTACTCACGCTGTCAGCGTGAGTAAAAAAAAAAAACGATTACCGATCTTTTGTTTACATCATGTGATCAGCTGTCATTGGCTGACAGCTGATCACATGGTAAGGGGCCGGGACCGGCCCCTTACTCGGATCGGTGATCAGCCGAGTCTCAGTGACTCGGTGATCACAGCGCGCCCGGCGCGCGCCCTGCAGGGAGCGTGCACAGGGCAGGCCATCATATGACGGCCTCCCGGGAATGAGGTCCGCGCTGTGGCCGTCATTCGGCCATAGCGCGGATGCCAGGAGGTTAAAGAAGTGAACATAACAAGATGGGATAGAATAAGGGGGGGGAGGGGTGGGAATAATAAAGAGTGTTATAGTGTTATAAGAAGAAATGGGATTAAATAAATGGGGAGAATGAAAGTTAATCACACAGTACGATTTAATCACGGAAATACAGAAGGAAGGGGATTCACTTTCTTTTTTTTTTTTTTGCCTCTCCCTCTCCCTCTTTCTTCCCTAGTGATAGGGAAGGATATATTAATGAAAGCACCCTTTCTTATTTATATGGAGGGGGGTGGAGGAGTAGACAGGCTGAAAGAAGACGAATTACCTATATAAAAACTGATGCGATATGTCAGTAATGCCCTAAATTTAAGTATGTGTTTGATGTATGAATGGATGAATGGAGAGAAAAAAAAAAAAAAGAAAATATGGTTACCAAATGACTAAAAATAGGTAAAAATGAATACCAATTGTACCTTTATATCGTGGAATGTGAGAGGTATGGGTACACGAGTAAAAAGGACACAGGTATTTGCAGAAATTAAGAAAACTCAGGCCAAGATAATTTGCATCCAAGAAACACATATGGTTAAGGAGAGACTTGATTATTTAAAAAAACCATGGATACAATGGTCTTGCCACTCAACTTTTTCGAGAGGGGTTTTATTAATGGTGCACCAGTCGGTGGCATGGGAGTGCATCAGGGTAAGGAGGGATTCAGAAGGGCGGTATGTTTTTGTCTTTGCCCTGGTGCACTCACTTCCAAAGATTATTATGGGGATATATAATCCACCCCCAGCTACACTGGGAGTACTGAAAGAAGCAACGTTCTTTATGTCAGAATATCCAGAGGCATATGTTATATGTATGGGAGATTTTAATATGTGGTTGGATCCAAAGATGGATAGATTTGGAAAAAAAAAGTCTTGGGAGAGGTGAAGGGTCTAAAGTGTTGGGTTGCTTCCTGAGGGAGGTGGGGTGGCTCGATATTTGGAGGACTAGAAACCCAGGAGTCAGGGCCTATTCATGACATGCTCCGGGTAGGGGGAGCATGTCTAGGATAGACCTGGCTCTGGGAAATGAGAAAATACTCCCAATGGTGCATTTAGCCGCATACGTGATTAAAGGGGTGTCCGACCACTCTGGGCTTATCTTTGAGCTAAAGATGGGTCCCAGAGGAAGACGGCCTGGGATATAGAATACAGCCCTACTGGCTAGCCCAGATTGGGTCAAACGACCGTATACCGGAGCAATTGGAAATGTTTCTGGAAGCCCATGGGGATAGTATAAAGGAGGGAGTAACATGGGATACCTTCAAGGCGTATATAAGAGGGATAGTAAGATCGACAAGATCATATATTAAACGCACCAATAGGCAAGAGGAAGAGGAAATGGAAGAAGAATGTAAGAAGACCGAAACAGAGTTTATTAAGAACCCCTCTATTATGAACCAAATAAAATGGGTAGGAGCGGTGCGCCGATAAAAGAATCAGTTAATAATTAAAAATAAACGTAAGAAGCTCCAGTTAAAACAAAAAAATTATGACCAAGGACACTATGCCAATAAAATAGTAAATGATCTGATAAAACAACAAGTATCCACACTGGCTATAACAGAAGTGAGGACTGAGAAGGGGGAGACGGTTAAGACAGTGGAGGACATTGGGGAAACCTTTTATAGATATAATGAGAAAATGTATACATCAACGTTGACATGTACAGGAGAGGATATGGGAAAATATCCAGAGGATTTGGAGTTCCTGAAATTATCAGAAGAGCAAAAAGAGGAGCTGGAGAAAGGTATTGAAGTGGAGGAAGTAAAAGAAGCTATAGAGTCTTTGGGAAAAGGCAAATCACCAGGACCCGATGGTATCCCATTGGAAATGTATCAGAGGTATGTGGAGATTATTGCTCCGACACTGACCAAGATGTATAGGGGGACATTTGATCGAGGGGAGATGCCTGCATCCATGTATGAGGCAACAGTAATACTGATACCAAAACCAGAAAAAGACAGGAAGGAATGTGCGTCCTACAGACCAATATCTTTGTTAAATGTCGACTACAAGGTGTTGGCAAAGGTATTGGCTAAGAGGCTTAACGGGGTTATTCTATCTATTGTATCAGAGAATCAAACAGGATTTATGCCGGGGAAGTGCACTACAAATAATATTAGAAGAACTCAGCTGAAAAATTATTTTCCGGAGTCGAGTGCCTTGGCATCGTTGGATACGGCCAAGGCATTCGACTCTATAGAATGGGAATTCCTGCAGGCAGTGTTGGAAAAAAGTGGATTTGGGGAAGGATTCAGGAAATGGGTGAGAATACTGTATAAACAACCATGCTCTAACCTTTTAATAAATGGAATTCTGTCCCCCACAGTGAAATTGCAAAAGGGGAACGAGACAGGGGTGCCCGCTGTCCCGCCAATTGTTCTCACTTGCTATAGAGGTACTAGCCAACAGATTTAGACAATCTAAAATATATAAAGGGATTAGAGTGGGGGATAAGATTGAACACATAGGACTATATGCAGATGACATCATATTATATATGGAGGATGCACATAGCTCATTAGGGGAGGCAATGAAGATAATAGAAACATATTATTATTATTATTATTATACGAGATTTATATAGCGACATGATATATATGGGACACTATCGGGACTTAAAATAAACTGGCAAAAATATGCTTTGATGTTACTAAGACCAGGAAAGGAGAGGAATTTTCAGACCCCATTAAAAATAGTGGACACTTTTAAATATTTAGGAATAAATATTACATTGGAAGCAGAAGAAGCCCTTAAAGCAAATATAGTCCCCTTGGTAGAATATGTAAAGAATAAAGTGGGAGTATGGAAAAAACTACCGTTATCAATGGCAGGGAGAGTACAGTTGATTAAATCTATTATACTACCGAAGTGTCTCTATGTGATGGCGCATTCGGAGGTAAAAATACCAAAATATATTTTCAAAAAATTAACCACTTCAGCCCTGGAAGGATTTACCCCCTTCCTGACCAGAGCGTTTTTTGCGATTCGGCACTGCGTCGCTTTAACTGACAATTGCGCGGTCGTGCGATGTGGCTCCCAAACAAAATTGACGTCCTTTTTTTCCCACAAATAGAGCTTTCTTTTGGTGGTAATTGATCGCCTCTGCGATTTTTATTTTTTGCGCTATAAACAAAATAAGAGCGACAATTTTGAAAAAAACGCATTATTTTTTACATTTTGCTATAATAAATATCCCCCAAAAATATATATAAAAAAATTTTTTTCTTCAGTTTAGGCCGATCGTATTCTTCATATTTTTGGTAAAAAAAAAAAAAATCGCAATAAGCGTTTATTAATTGGTTTGCGCAAACGATATAGTGTTTACTAAATAGGGAATAGTTTTATGGCATTTTTATTAATAATTTTTTTTTTTTACTAGTAATGGCGGCGATCAGCGATTTTTATTGTGACTGCGACGTTATGGCGGACATGTCGAACATTTTTGACACATTTTTGGGACCATTGTCATTTATACAGCAATCAGTGCGAATAAAAATGCATTGATTACTGTGTAAATGACACTGGCAGTGAAGGGGTTAACCACTAGGGGGCGGGGAGGGGTTAAGTGTGTCCTAGGGAGTGATTACTAACTGTAGGGGGATGGGCTGTGTGGGTGACGTCACTGATCTCTGCTCCGATGACAGGGAGCAGAGATCGAGTGACACTTGTCACTAGGCAGAACGGGGAGATGCTGTTTACAACGGCATCTCCCCGTTCATCCGCTCCGTGAGGCGATCGCGGGTATCCCCACGGCGATCGAGTCCGCGGGACCCGCGACCCGACTCACGGAGCTCCCGGCCGGCGCGCGCACGCACTGGCACGGCAGGAAATTCAAATGGACGTACAGGTACGCCCATTTGCCCAGCTGTGCCGCTCTGCCGACGTACATCGGCGTGCGCCGGTCGGGAAGCGGTTAAACTCCCCATTAACTAGATTCATCTGGGCAAATGGGCATTGTAAATTAAAGCTGTCCACGCTACAAAAACCTAATAATGCAGCAGGACTGGCAATACCAGATCTATATTTATATTTTTTGGCGGGACAATTAAAACATTTAAGGACTTGAATAGTTCAGGAACGAGAAACGAGGGTGGAGAAATATTTACTAAATAAAATGCAAGTAGGAGACCTTCTGGTAGGATTAGAAATAGCAGAATTAAAGTGGAAGTAAACCCTCCTATCGTTTTCAGCCAAGGAAGCCGCCATCTTGGCCTCTGTTTAATCTACAACTGCCATGATGCTGCACATGTGATCCGTTATGACACCAGCCATTGGATGGTTTGACAGTTTGGTTGAGAGCACAACCAATGGGAGTGTTACATTTCCGGCACGCGCCGGAAAGGTAACTGTTTTTATGGATGGGTTTACTTCCGCTTTAAGAAGGATTGGAATAAAAATTCCTCTTTTAAAGCTGGCCAGGTCGGTGTGGAAGGAGGTAAAAAAAATTAACGGTGTATGGGGACATTCCACCAGAAATACCATTATGGAACAACCCAATGTTTGAAAAATTAGAAATATTTGAAGATAGTAATTACTGGAAACAGAACAAAATAAAAACTATTGGCCAGATGTATAAAAACAATGTAATAGTGACATATGAGAATATGTGTAAACAATATAATCTCCAGAGTAAACAATTTTATAGATACCTACAGCTAAGACACTTATTACGAGAACAGTTTGAAAGGAAAGAACCAAAAATCTCTAGATATCCTCTTATAGGAATATTAAAATCTCAAGGACCAAAGGGACTGATATCAAAGTTGTACTCACACTTGCTACAGAGTAAAATAAAGAGGGACCCGGTGGGCGTGAGGGAAAAATGGCAGGGAGTCATCCCGGGAATGAGTGAACAGGACTGGGATGAAATCTGCTCCTCGCATCTGAAAGTATCGCCGGCAATAAACAATAGAATAATACAATTAAATATAATACATCAGACGTATTTGGCACCAAATAGACTACTGTATATACTCGAGTATAAGTCGTTCCGAGTATAAGTCGAGGCCCTAATTTACCACAAAAAAATGGGAAAAACGTAGTGACCCGAGTATAAGACGAGGGTGAGAAATGTGCAGCTACTGTAAGTGGAAAAGAGGGTCAACAATGCCCATTTGCAGCCTCACTGTGCCCATTTGCAGCCTCACTGTGCCCATTTGCAGCCATAGGTCCCCCGACCTTCAAACTCGGTAGTTAAGGGTTCCTAGATGCCCCCTAGCTGCAGCCAAAATTTGGGGTCTCTGAACCCAAAGGGTCCCGAAATGACATTGCTGCAGATGGACACAGTTGACCGAATTTGGGGCCCCGTATCTTGGGGTCACTTAGTGTTAGGAACCCCAAATTTGGTGTGCAAACCCAGTGGAACCAGCACCATAAAATGTCTAAAGCTGGGGTTTCTAGCACCAAGTGTCCCCGAGATACAGGGCCCCAAAAATCGGTTCAGAAAATGTCAAGCACTTCTGCAGCAGAAAATGACATTTTCTGAACCAGGTTTGGGGCCCTGTATCTCGGGGCCACTTGGTCCTAGGAACCCCAGCTTTGGATATGTTGTGGTACCAGTTCTACTGGGTTTGCACACCAAATTTGGGGTTTCTAGCACCAAGTGACCCTGAGATACGCAGCCCCAAAGTCGGTTCAGAAAATGTCAAGCACTTTTCTGCAGCAGAGAATGACATTTTCCGAACCGATTTGGGGCCCTGTATCTCGGGGCCACTCAGTGCTAGGAACCCCAGCTTTGGATATGTTATGGTACCATTTCCACTGGGTTTGCACACCAAATTTGGGGTTCCTAGCACAAAATAGCCCTGAGATACGGGGCCCCAAAATCGGTTCGGAAAATGAAATTTTTTGCTGCAGAAAAGTGCTTGACTCCAGTATAAGTCGAGGGGGGCACTTTCAGCACAAAAAAATGTGCTGAAAAATTCGACTTATACTCGAGTATATACAGTATATAGGATGGGAAGGATGCAGGCGTCAGATTGTACAAGATGTGGAGAGGGAGGAGCGGATTTCATCCATGTCATGTGGCAGTGTGGATGCATAGGAAGGTATTGGCAACAGGTAGTTAAGAAACTAGGAAAAGTCCTAAATAAACCCATGACGGCTACGGTGGAGTTGTCTGTGCTGGGGGGTGGTAAAAGATAGGGTGTGTGGTTATACTATATTTTTGCAAAAAGTATTATTCCTTGCCCGAAAACAAATAGTGGAAAAATGGATCCAGCCAAGCCCACCTACAATAAATCAGTGGGTGAGGGTGGTAAACCAGATGGTCCCATGTGAGAAAATAATGTACGAACAAAGAGGAAATATGCAGAAATATGATAAGGTTTGGGCAAAATGGAATAAATCACACTTGACGACAGATATAGGAAGACCAGAAATTACAGTATAAAATAAATAAAAGAAAGAAAGAATTAGTGACCATAAGATGATTGAGAGGGAAGACTGAGTGTAAGAGTGGGAATGATGATATTTATGTAAAATTTGTGAAAGAAAAAAGTATATAAATGATAATGTAAGTTGTGTTAAATAACTTGTAAAGTAAAATTTTGCAATAAAGAGTTTAAAAAAACAAAACAAAAACCCATACCACTAAGGGAGGTGTATGGTGCGTGCGTGGGTGTTAGCGGTACTGGCACTGATCTGACGCTGCCTGGGGCGATGCAGACCCTATCTGACACTAAAACCTCACTGATATCACCCGCTGGGTGATGAGGGGGTTAAACCTTTATTGGGTAAAATACGACGGGTGCCCTGATGCTATAAAAAATAATCTAGCTAAACTGCGTCACCCGTGACACTTATACCGTGATCACAGGTGACAGGGGGTAATCAAGGGGTTAAACCTTTATTGGGTTGGGGGGGTTAGGGGGGTCCCCTAGACCTATCTGGGCCTAATACTAATTACCCTAACGCTGATTTTTGTCACTAATGATACCAGTACAGCGATAAAAAAAATAATCTGATTGCTGTACTGGGTGACACAGTCACAGGTGGTGAAGGGGTTAACTGGGGGGGGGTGAACTGTGTGTCTACGTGACCTGGTGTCAGTGTAGTGTTAGTGCAATTCACTGTTTGATGCTCTCTCTCCTCTCGGTCTGGAACGAAAAGACCGACACGAGGAGAGATGACATCACTTCCCTTGTCAGTGTTTACACATGCAGGGGAAGGATCTCATTCGCCAGGAGCGATCACCAGGTCCAGGTCAGAAACCATTGGCCTGGGGATTGATCAGTTCCTGATCGAATCCGATCGTCGTGGCCGGCGGGGGACGGGGACGAGCAGAACGTATAGTAACGTGATTTCGCGCCTCCGGACCAACCTGCCGCAGTAAAATTGCGGCGGCTGGTCCGGAACTGGTTAAACAGCACCCAGGTACCGCTCTCATGGCCAGGCTGCAGTGATGTGGAGGTGCAGGATGTTGGTGAAAGGTGACCCCCCCCCCCCCCCTGGTAATGACACATGCCATCCTGCCTCCTCCTGGGAATGACAGATGACCCCCCTCATTCAGAAGCCCCCCCCCACTTTAGATAATCACAGATGACCCCTTCTCCTGTAAAGACAGAGTACTCCCCCTCCTGGTTATGACACATGCCCCCCCCCCACCAGGTAATGACACATGCCCCCCCCCCACACGGTAATGACACATGCCCCCCCCCCCACCAGGTAATGACACATGCCCCCCCACCAGGTAATGACACATGCCCCCCCACCAGGTAATGACACATGCCCCCCTACCAGGTAATGACTGAGCCCATCCCTGACAACAACCACTTTAAGGATCCATCTAGCGGGCATCACCACGGCCATGTGGAGCACAAGGGGGAGGGAGGGGCATCACATCAACATGTTTCCACCGATGACGAAACAGGTTGATGTGGAGCCCCGCCCCCCTCCCTCCCCCATGTGCTCCACATGGCTGTGGTGATGCACGCTAGATGGATCCTTAAAGTGGTTGTTGTCAGGGCTGGGCTCAGCCCTTCCCTCTCTGAGCTGGCTGATCAGCTGTCGGCTAATTGCCAGCTTCCATCTCTCCCCACAGTTACACAGCTGCTGATGATATCCTGCTCATCAGTCCTGCCTACTTAAGCCGTCCAGTCCCAGAGGAGCTCTGCCTTCGCCTTGGTCACATCACAAGTAACTATCTCCTGTGTTCCTGTTTAAAGACTGGCTTTGCTGACATCCCTTCTGGCTCCAGATCCCGCTTGCTGTTCCACTACATTGATCCCTGACTTCTGGTTTGGCTGACTATCCGTCCTGGTTACTGAACTTTGGCTATGTTTCGATTACGTTTGTTCTTTTTTACTTTTATTATTAAACGAGTGTGATTTAACTGTACTTCTGTGTCGGTCTGATTTCATGGTTTCTGACAGTTGTAAACCCTTAAAAAAAAAAAAAACCCTGCAAGACAAAGGCATAATGAGCTAGTATGCACAGCATACTAGCTCATTATGAATTATTTACCTGAGATTGAAGCCCCGAAGCAGTCCTCGTTCACCGCTCCGGTGGCCGACATCACTCCTGGGAGTTATTTCCGGGTGTCGCGGGCTCCGGCTCTGTGATTGGCTGGAGCCGCGATGATGTCACTCCCGCCCGCGGGAGCCACCGGTGACGGCACAGGCTAACCTGAAGCAATGGCACGTACGCGCCATTGCTTCAGTTTGCTTCTGTGCGCATGTACTGATGACGTCAGCACATGCAAATACAGAGGATATCTCCTAAACTGTGCAGGTTTAGGAGATATCCAGTGTAGCTACAGGTAAGCTTTATTATAGGCTTACCTGTAGCAAAAAGTGGATGTAAAGGGTTTACAACCACTTTAAGGATCCATCTAGTGGGCATCACCACGGCCATGTGGAGCACAAGGGGGAGGGAGAGGCATCACGTCAACATGTTTCCACTGATGACGAAACATGTTGATGTGGAGCCCCGCCCCCCTCCCTCCCCCTTGTGCTCCAAATGGCCGTGGTGATGCACGCTAGATGAATCCTTAAAGTGGTTGTTGTCAGGGCTCAGCCCTTCTCTCTCTGAGCTGGCTGATCAGCTGTCGGCTAATTGCCAGCTTCCATCTCTTCCCACAGTTACACAGCTGCTGATGATATCCTGCTCATCAGTTCTGCCTACTTAAGCCGTCCAGTCCCAGAGGAGCTCTGCCTTCGCCTTGGTCACATCACATGTAACTATCTCCTGTGTTCCTGTTTAAAGACTGCCCCCCCCCCTAAAAATAAATTCAGTTTGCTTCTGTGGGCATGTACTGTTGACGTCAGCACATGCAAATACAGAGGATATCTCCTAAACTGTGCAGGTTTAGGAGATATCCAGTGTAGCTACAGGTAAGCATTATTATAGGCTTACCTGTAGCAAAAAGTGGTTGTAAAGGGTTTACAACCACTTTAAGGATCCATCTAGCGGGCATCACCACGGCCATGTGGAGCACAAGGGGGAGGGAGGGGCATCACGTCAACATGTTTCCACTGATGACGAAACATGTTGATGTGGAGCCCCGCCCCCCTCCCTCCCCCTTGTGCTCCACATGGCCATGGTGATGCCCGCTAGATGGATCCTTAAAGTGGTTGTTGTCAGGGCTGGGCTCAGCCCTTCTCTCTCTGAGCTGGCTGATCAGCTGTCGCCTAATTGCCAGCTTCCATCCCTTCCCACAGTTACACAGCTGCCCCAAAACTCCCCTTGAATAAATAAATCCCATCCCTCTAGCATTAATCCCCCCAAATAACCACTCCTAGCACAACCCCCCCAATATTTCCCCTCCCAGAACAAATTTTACCTACTGCCGCTCCCCTGAATTTGTTCTTCCTCTCCTAGCACAAATCCCCCACAATATTTACCCTCCCAACTAGAATTTGGATCCTGCTATTACTCAGAATACTTTGCCTCACTCTGGTCTGATTATTCTTCTCTATTTGCGCACGAGCAGGCGCAGTTTAATTTGCAGATTTTCTGTGGAAAGAGAAAAAAAAAATATTTATTAGTGGATATAACACAGGACTATCACCTTTCAGGTACATCACAGACAGCCTGTCACTTCTGCAATACCTCTCAGTATAGGACTTGGTCATTTATGATATAAATGTTTCTCCATAAATGGCAGTTTTTATAAGGTAGTTGTCTCCACAGAGGAGGTCGGTCTGATAGGTGGCTGAGAATTCGGCGTAAAGTATAGGAACCCTTTCTAAATGTTCACCCCGTGTCATGAGTTTAGTACTTTAAGAGTATAAACGTCAAAAGGGGAGGACGTTATTTACTAGGGGTCCTGAGGGAAGTTAGAGTGACCCTTAATGGGACGCCTTGACCAGGCTGAATAACCATTGCTGAGAAACTAGAAAACATTTCCCAATCACCATTCCTACCCCTGGAATAAGCGATAGAAGAAGATTCTGCCATCGCCAATCACCTATCCACCACCAATTCACAAGGATTCACGAGCATTCATTACAGATCTGTCATTTAACACTGGACAACTTCTTATTAACTAATTGTGACCCCCCCCCCCCCATGAGGAAGAATGACCTCCAACTATCCAGAGGTCGTTGTTCCTCTAGTCCTAAACTGCTACAGTTTGTGAGAGACTGTATTGTATATACCTGGGTCTTCCCTCAGCTATTTAACTATGTAACTTCCTAAGCAGTATAATATTAAACGGTACTTACTTTTCTCAATGTCTTCCACAGTGGTCCTAGGAGGCAACTCAGCATTCCTTGGCAGCAATGACCTTTCTTCCTGGCTTGTTTTACAGGACTTATGGAGATATTGAAGTTAAAAGTAAATTTTCTCCATTTCTTTTTTGTAGTCTTAAATTTTTCAGACTTTTCTTTCCCTCCACATTCTTCCCCTTCCTCTTCACTTCCTTCCCCTGCACTTTCTTCACTTCCTTCCCCTTCACTTCCTTCCCCTTCACTTCCTTCCCCTGCGCCTTCTTCAACGTCACTTCCTTCCCTATCATTTTTTTTAGTGTCACTTTCTTCAATGACACTTTCTTCTGTGCATTTTCTCCCTTCACCCGTGCTTTCTTCAACGTCACTTGGCCAGGATTTCTTTATCTCTCCTAGCTCATTCAGCCGGATGTTTTTCGCTTGGCTTACTTCCCTTTCCTCCTCTCTTTCCTGTGTTTCCTCCTCCTGCATCTCTTTTATTCCCTTACCCGGCCACGTTTCTTTTACCTTGCCCAGCCTACTCTCCTGGAACGCTTCCCTTTCGTCAGTTCCACTCCTCTCCATATGAGCCTATAATGGAAAAAAAAGAACAAGAAGGTAAGTGCAAGCACAGATTTGTCACTCTACTCTTTCTTTAAAGCGGAGTTCCACCCAAAAACGGAACTTCCGCTTTAAGTGATGGTGACCCCCTGACATGCCACATTTGGCATGTCGTATTTTTTTTGGGGGTAGGAGCGGGTACCCTGTTTTTAGAGGCACCCAGCTCCCACTTCCTCCCCTGGCGCCGGAAAGGAAGATCACCTCTCCCCCCTTGCAATCTTCTGGGACACGTCACAGGTCCCAGAAGATTGCCCGGACATTCACAGCGCGCAGCTGTGAGTGGCGATGCATACTGGCACATTATTCCTTTACTTTGCAGGATTTAAAAAAAAAAGAAACTTTGGCGGTTTACTTCCTCTTTAATGCATGAAATGCATTTAAGGTGAAAAACCTTCAGCCTTTAGAACCACTTTATAATTAAATCGGGAAGGCTGGCAACTCTTGAATAAAAGTACTTTATTCGTTACATGGGTACAGGCTATACTCTAACGCGTTTCGGCTAAGAAGCCTTCGTCAGATTATGCTTTGATGAAGACTTCCTAGCCGAAACGCATAGTTTAGCCTGTACCCGTGTACCTATATAACTAATAAAGTACTTTTATTCAGGAGCATACCCGTGTAGCCAGCCTTCCTGATTTACGTATCGTATCTGTGGGGCCTGAACGTCCCGGCTAGAGCACTGGATCGTGGACTTTTATATTAGCAGTGGAGCTGGGGTGACAATTTGTTACTCACTTTAACTATAACTACCTAAGCAAAAAAGTAAAAAAGCCCATCCAGCGCTCAGACCAAGGAACTTCACCCAGGGGCTGTGGCAGGTAATGATTTCAGCCACGCCGCCCTCCTCAGACTGGGCAATCTTCAGAAAACTGTAAAAACATGCACAAGAGGGCGCAAACGCCTAGTGCAGGGGGGTGGGCAACCTCGGCCCTCCGGCTGTTTTAAAACTACAAGTCCCATGAGACATTGCAAGACCCTGACAATCACAGGCATGACTCTTAGAGGCAGAGGCATGATGGGATTTGTAGTTTGGGCCGAAGCTGCCTACCCCCTGGCCTAGTGCATTACCTCCAAAATCATTTTATTTAAAAATCATATAAATATACTTACAAAAGCTCGACAAAAACAGCAATCCAGAAAGTGTGATTGGCATCGCCACCGACGCCACACAATGAAGAAGCTTACGCGTTTCGGGGGGGGGACAGACCCCGTTTCAGTGCCCATCTCACTTGCTGCTATTGTCTAGCTTGATTCTAATCGGCTTTTGTGAGTATATTACTTTATTTGAATTTAAATAAATGATTTTGGAGGTAGTGCACTAGGCGCACGCGCCCTCTTGTACATGTTTTCATAACTACCTAAGCATTATAATATTATGAGATACTTACTATGCTGGCCTGGCTGTACGTAACCTCTTCTTCTATTCTGCTCTCTGGCCCTCCTTGTTCCACTTCAATTTCTGTTCTCTCCCTCTCTTCTTTTCTTTTTTCTTCCTCCCCCTCGCTCCCGCTCCCTTGTGAATAGTCATATTCACTTGAGACCGCACTAAAAAAGGACGTCCCTCCAAATGAGACATGGGAAGCGGTTCGCTTCTCACGTCCTTTCTTGCTGAGATCTTTGCTTTTCCTGAGAGCGCTTTTCAGGGCTCCCTCGATTGGCTCGGCCTCCATCAGTTCGTACTCATCTATTATCATGCCCTTTCCTGCAGCCACGTTTTCTCTCTTCTCTTGGAGCCATCTCTCTCGCTTTCTCTCCACTTCCTCGTTCATGCTCATTTCATTCTCCCTGAGCTCCTCCCCTTCTTCGTCTATCTCCTCTTGTCTCCTCCTCCTTGCTCTCCTCATCCTTGCTTCCTCCGCCCTAACTGCGTCCGCTTTCTTATTTAGGAACGCCTCCTCGCTCTGATACACTTCCTCCTCACTCTGATACAATTCCTCAATCTGATACATTTCCTCCCTCTGACGCACTCGCTTTCTGTTTTGCATTTTCACCTAAAAAAAATTTAAAAAAAATTAAAAAAAATGGTGAGTTGACGTGAAGTTGAAATATTAAAGTGGAACTCCGCTCCAAAACTTTTTTGTTTAAAATTTTAGATGGGGAGGGGGAAAGCATTTCCAAATATTTCTAAGGTTCGTTATTTTCGGTGAAAATTATGTTACACTTTTTAAAAGAGTTACTAATCAGTTGGTGACTAAGAACCCTTTCACACTGGGGCGGTTTTCAGGCGGTATTGCGCTAAAAATACCGCCTGAAAACCGCCCCTAAACAGCCTCCGCTGTTTGTTCAGTGTGAAAGCCCTCGGTGCGCAGGCAGGGCGGTGAAAAAAGTCCTGCAAACCGCTTTTTTTGGAGCAGGGAAGGAGCGGTGTATTCACCGCTCCTTCCCCGCTCCTGCCCATTGAAATCAATGGGACAGCGCGGCTATACCGTGGCAATACCGCGGCTATAGCCGCGCTGTACGAGGGATTTTAACCCTTTTTCGCGCGCGCCAGCGGGGGATAAAACCGCACCGCTAGCGGCCGAATACCGATGCAAGAACGACGGTACAGCAGCGCTAAAAATAGCGCTGTTGTACCGCCGACGCCCCCACCGCCCCAGTGTGAAAGGGGCCTTAGTGCCGGTTCACACAGGGGCGACTTGTCAGGCGACCTAGCGACCTTGTCAAGGACAAGTCGCCTCCCGTTCTGTACAATGGAACCGTTCTAATAGGAGCGACGCAAGTCGCTCCGACTTAGAAAAAGGTTCCTGTACTACTTTGGGGGCGACTTGGGGCGACTTGCATAGACTTCTATACAGAAGTCGTTTTGCAAGTCGCCGTGGCAGTCGCGAGGCGACCTGCAAGTCGTGCCGCCCCTGTGTGAACCGGGGCTTAGATATTACAAAAAGTTTTAAAGGATCTAAAAAAAAAGGGTGGTAACTGAACTTCCACTTTAAGGAAACAAGACAATAATACAATTTTATATAGTAAAGGGCACATATAATAAGGGTACAAAAAAAGACACTTACTGATTAGATCTGTCTTGACAATAAATTCAGAATCCAACTACGAAAAATCTCTTTGAACGCTCAAATAAGTCTAGAATAACACCTGCAGAGAGAAAAAAAACAAAACGATTAATTTTTTTCTTTTACTTTAAGTAGTTAAAGTAAACCCTATAAAAAAAATATATATATATATACATATATAAAAAAAATAAAAAGAGAGAGAGAGATCCTGTTCCCTTATAGCGAATTAAACAGTACAGTTTTTATAAAACGATTTACAGAGCAGGTCTGGTGCTAGAATGACTGCCCACAATCTGACAATCGCGGCGATACCTCACATGTGTGGGACGATCGCTGTTTGCGTTCGCGCAGGACCGTCCCAGGCGTTCGCCTTTGAACGAGGGGGGGGAGGTGTCACTTAGGCCCCTTTCACACTGGGGCCGTTTGCAAGCGTTATTGCGCTAAAAATACCGCCTGCAAACCGCCCCTAAACAGCCTCCGCTGTTTGTTCAGTGTGAAAGCCCGAGGGAAGCGGTGCGCTGGCATCTTTGGAGCGGGGAAGGAGCGGTGTATTCACCGCTCCTGCCCATTGAAATCAATGGGACAGCGCGGCTATACCGCGGCAATACCGCGGCTATAGCCGTGCTGTACGAGGGGTTTTAACCCCTTTTTCGGCCGCCAGTGGGGGGTTAAAACCGCACCGCTAGCGGCCGAATACCGCGGTAAAACAGCGCTAAAAATAGCGCTGTTTTACCGCCGACGCCCCCTACCGCCCCAGTGTGAAAGGGGCCTTTAACATTTTTTTTTTTAATTTCATTATTAATTCATTTATTTTTATACTGTTGCTTTTCAAATGTACGCCTTTTTGTCGCTGTTGCGCGAGCGTGCGCAATTTTAACGCCCTTGGTATCTATTTACTCGGCGTAACAACCTATTTTACTAAACAATTGAGTTGTGTTTTTTTTTTGCATTATTTTTTTTCCCCCCAAAAAATTGCATTTGAAAAACCGCTGCGCAAATACAGCGTGACATAAAAAAAACTGCAAAGCCCACCCGCAATTGTCATTTAAAGTAACGTAGAGCCGTATCGGAAAAAAATGGCCTGGTCAGGAAGAGGGGGGGGGGAGGGTAAATCTTCCAGGGCTAAAATGGTTAAAAAAAAAACATATATAATAATGTTTGGGGGTTCAAAGTAAATTTCTAGCAAAAAAAAAAAATACTCATTTGTTACATAAGGTGTCAGAAAAAGCCTGGTGGTTAAAAAATGTCAGCAAAAACGCACTTTCTAATTGAAATGCATTGAAAATGGATACTTTTTTTTTTAGCGTGAAGATTTTTATTTCCCCGGTGATTGATACGAAAAATCCCGGCGCTGGAAATAAGTATTCCAATCTTATAAACCAGTATAAATACGATGTGTGCAATGGATAGAAAGACTTTCCCCAGTAACTGGTACCACAACCCCGGCGCTGGAAATAAAACTACTTTCTATACATTTAAATAATAATAAAAGTTCATATATTAGTGACGGATTTCTCTCTCTATTATCTTCTATGTATTATTTCTATATTTATGTCATGTCAGTGAATGATTCGCCATCAGTGAAGAACATTCTATGGATAATTGTATGTAGAACACAGAACAACAAATACAACTTACCTCTCTCTACCTCTCCAGACTAGAATGGCTCTGGCACAGCACAGCACTGACTATAATGGCTGAGAAGGGAGCCGCACTGTGACGTCACCACTTGTTCACTGCGCAACTCGGCCAGGGACCTCCCATATATGGGCATGCGAGCGTCTCAGTCTGCGTGAGATGTGGAAAAGGGAGTCACGTGACCATACGGAGCGGACCTGTTTGAGAACTAGTCTCTGTTAACTCCCATCAGGCTCCGCCCAATCCTCGGCCATGGGCTCTGTCAGCGTGAGGGGAGGGGGCGGGCGCCTTGGCCCGCCCATCACTAAAAACACCGCCCACAGACAGTAGTGTCTTTACATCATCCCCTCCCTGTCCCCGCCCACCCTAAACACAGCCCTCCCCCCTGGCCATTCATGAATGAAGGGAGGGGAGGTGTCTCAGCTGGGAGGGGGAGGAGTTAGTATAATGGAGTCTCTTCTTATTGGATGATGGATCTGATGCTGTGTATGGAGATTTATAACCAAAATCCACCATAACGATCATATCTCCCCCTCCCCCTCCATCTTATTACTGTGCATCCAATCCAGGTGTTATAGATGATCGTCCAATCAAATCTTCCCTCCTAATCCGTCTAATAAGGGGGGTCCTGGACCTCCATAGAAGATTGTACGATCTCCTATACACCGTACAATCTGATTGTACAATCTCCTATACACCATACAATCTGATTGTACGATCTCCTATAGATCTGCCATCAACTATGTATGATGTGTGTGGGGGGCGGATATGATTGTACAATCTGATTGTATGATGTATGGAGGGTGGATTGTCAGGTTATCATTGCTGTCTGTGTCCCCATTGGGCAGATTTTCCCTCTCTGTCTCCTGATTACCGTTATCACAGAGAGTGACAGAAAGTCCCAAATGTTGGGTTGTCACCAAAACAGGAATAGAGGGGAAATCTCTCCAATGGGTACACCTATTCTGGGATTCCCTCACTTTGGAGGGATTTGTTCTCACTTCCTGTTGTGTCTATGGGACAGGAAGTGAAGGGAAATCTCCCCATTGGGGACACAGATGACAGAAAACACCTGACAGGGGTGACAACCCTGGATGAGAAGGTTCCCCTCCCCCCTCTTCCCATCTGGGATGACTTCTCCATGTTTCTGGGATCTCCGGATGAGATAATGAGAGGGAGATTCCGGCTGTAATATCGGCTCCCCGATGTGGAACGTTTATAGACGGACGTCGGTCAGGAAGGGGTTAAGGTACGTTCTGACCTCAGCCAATCACAGCCATGGGGGAGGAGCTCCAGTCGCCGGCCTCCAGCAGGGGGCAGGCACTAGGGGGAGTCCATGGCAGGGATAGGCTGGAAGTCACCTTCAGGGCGGGTCCTATGTGGGGCGGATGTCCAAACTCTTCTGGTAAAAAGTGACCCCCACAGATCGCTCTTCAGGTCCAGAGCTGCCGGCATTGGCTCATCATTTACCAGGAACTTCCTGTAGAACATACAGGGGGTCCCGGGGGGGTCCTTTATAATTCCCCTGCCGGGGTCCCATCTATTGGGGGGCGGGGCTACATCTTTGTGTGTCGTTGTGTCCGGTCCTCCTGTAGGGGGCGGTATAACCCGAGAAAATAAAAAGATTTTATGATGAGGACAGAAAAATGACTGCAGTCTCCTCCCTGTAATCACCAGCTCAGCAGCTGATTGGCTGATCAGATTATGGAGGAGGTGGAGGGGAGGGGGAGGGGGAGGGGTATCGGCACATTTACAGATATCAGACATTGTGGGGGGTGAAGCGGCTCTAATCTACATCTTGGATCTGTGTTTGTAGCCGAGGGTCCGGAGTTCCTCTTTAGGTTGATGGATGTTCCTGGAGGTGTCAGTGCCTTCCCTCCCACCGAGATCACAGCCCACCCTCCGACACCCCCTACATCTGCTTTCCTCTCCAGAAGGACGGCGCCATCTGTGTTCAGGCCTCATCCAGGGTCACCTGGACTATAATGCTGCAGCCTCCGATGTTATGATTTGTTAGAATGTTGCAATCTGATCCCTGAGGGGGGAGGAGACTGATGACATCATCTCCGCCTAGGCAAAGCCACTGATTGGTTCTCAAGGATGGTCTTACTTTGTACAGGTGACCCTCTCTTCTGTGTCAGTTTAGCTGCAGCCCCAGCCCCCCCCCCCCGAGATTGTCAGCTCTTGGGCCCAGCCTGCTGTTATTGTTTTTCTCTCTTTTTTCCTGCGGGGTGGCAGGGAGTGGAATTATTCCGGTGATGGATGGCTTCCCCGCTGACAGCTGAATGTAAAAAAAACAAACATTGTGGGCAGTACAAAAATGTGAAAAACGTGACGTGGGGGTCCCCCCAGCTCCCCCCAATCCATACTAGGCCTTTCGAGTTTGATATGGATATTAAGGGGAACCCCAAGCCAAAAATTAAAAAAGAAAACGGCGTGGGGTCGCCCCCCAAAATCCATACCAGACTCCTATCCGAGCACGCAACCTGGCAGGCCAGGATAGGGGGGGACGAGCGAGCGCGCCCCCCCCCACCCCTTCCTGAACTGTACCAGGCCACTTGCCCTCAACATGGGGAGGGTGCTTTAGGGTCCCCCCCCCAAAGCACCTTGGGGACAAGGGCCTCTTCCCCACAACCCTGGCCGGTGGTTGTGGGGGGTCTGTGGGTGGAAGGCTTATCGGAATCTGGAAGCCCCCTTTTAACAAGGAGGACCCCCATATCCCGCCCCCCCCCATGTGAATGGGTATCGGGTACATTGTACCCCTACCTATTCACCAGAAAAAGTGAGTAAAAACACTCATGTTTGACAATTCCTTTATTAAAAAACGTTTTAAAAGATGTCCCACGGTGTAGATCCATCGTCAATCACGACACCCTCCGCACCGCCGTACCCGAAAAAAGATAAAGCAACAACTCCGGCCTCATCACAGGCTTCCGCCATCTGCCTGCTCCTCCCTCTGACATTTATTCAAATTTTTGCCAACCGCCCTGCATATTTGCACGGCGGGGCGGCGTCTCCTGTGTGCGAAATCACAGCAGGAGCCAATCAGCGGGTCCAGTGGACCTGATGTCCACCGCGGACCCCGCCGATCCTTCCTGACAGAGGCAGAACGGCGGTCTGCCTATGTAAATGTCAGGGCGGGGCTCAGCCCTTCCTTCTCTGAGCTGGCCGCTCAGCTGTCGGCTAATTGCCAGCTCCTATCTCTCTCCACAGTTACTGAGCTGTTGATGATATCCCGCTCGTCAGTCCCCCCCACCTAAGTCACACTCCCATATCACCTCTCTCACCCTTCTGCTTCTCCTAATGTCTGGAGATATTTCTCCAAATCCTGAACTGCCATCATTTACCTTTGGCCAACATTCCCAGCACCCCCTATCCTCTGCCAGCAGCCACAATCTACACAATTTAATTTCTATTCCTATGTCAATATCAACCGCTCAACTATTAACTTCTCTCCCCACGCCAAGGTCCTAGGTGTAATCCTGGACTCTGAACTAACCTTTCGGCCCCACGTCCTATCGCTATCCAAAATTTGCCGCCTCAACCTCCGCAACATCTCCAAGATACGCCCCTTCCTAACCAATGTCACCACAAAGTTTCTAACCCACTCCCTGGTCATCTCCCGCCTCGACTACTGCAACTCCCTCCTCATTGGTTTACCTCTACATAGGCTATCCCCACTTCAGTCCATCATGGACGCTGCTGCCAGGCTCATCCACCTCACAAACCGCTCAGCGTCTGCTACATCCCTCTGCCAATCCCTCCATTGGCTGCCACTCAACCAACTAACTAAATTCAAGATACTAACTATAACTTACAAAGCCATCCACAAGCTGGCCCCCAGCTACATCACTAACCTAGTCTCAAAATACCAACCTAATCGTTCTCTTCGCTCCTCCCAAGACCTCCTGCTCTCAAACTCCCTTGTCACCTCCCAGGCTCGCCTTCAGGACTTCTCCAGAGCCTCTCCCATCCTCTGGAATGCTCTACCCCAATCTGTTCGATTTTTTCCTACTTTATCCACTTTCAGACGATCCCTGAAACCTCATCTCTTCCAAGAAGCCTATCTGGCCCCCACCTAACAACTGTACATTTATCTTCTCAATCAGCACATCGCCCACAGTTATTACCTCTTGTATCTCTTGACCTTCCCTCTTAGATTGTAAGCTCTAAGGAGCAGGGCCCTCTGATTCCTACTGTATTAACCACTTGCCACCTGCTCACCGTCAAATGACGGCTGGGCGGTGCGGCAATGGGGGCTGCGCCGTGTTGCTAGGACATGGCGCGACCCCGATCTGTGTAAAGAGCCGTGGCTCTTTAACTATGTGATCGGCTGTGTCTAATCACAGCCGGTCACATGTAAACACAGAGATGCCAGTAATCGGCGCTCCTCGCCTCACACTGACAGAGTGTGAGGAGAGGAGAGACGATCAGCGGCATCTCCTCACAGGGGACAGCTAGGTATGCAATCAGGGCACTGATCATCAGTGCCCTGATTACAATTAAGTGCCCACAAGTGCCAGCAATGATTGCCCACCACTGCCAGCAATCAGTGCCAACCAGTGCCCACAATTGCCAGCAATCAGTGCCCACAAGTGCCAGCAATCAGTGCCCACAAGTGCCAGCAATCAGTGGCCATTAGTGGTGCCATTCAGTGCTGGCTATCAGTGCTGCCTATCAATGCCCATCATTGCTGCCCATCAATGCCACCCATCAGTGCCCATCAGTGCTGCCCATCAGTGCCGCCTATCTGTCCTGCCTATCTGTGCCCACCAGTGCTGCCTATCTGTGCCCATTGCCCACCAGTACCACCCATTAGTGCTCATCAGTGACACATATCAGTGCCACCTATCAGTGCCCATAAGTGCGGCATATTCGTGCCTCCTCAACAGTGCCACCTAATCAGTGCCCATAAGTGCCGCCTCATCAGTGCCCATAAGTGCCACCTCAGCAGTGCCCATCAGTGCAGCCTATCAGTGCCCATCAGTGAAGGAGAAAAATTACTTATTTACAAAATTTACTGACAAAAACTAAAAACTTTTTTTTTTCTTCAATATTTTTGGTCTTTTTTTTCTAGGAAAAAATAAAAAAACGAGCAGTGATTAAATACCACCAAAAGATAGCTCTATTTGTGTGAAGAAAATGATAACAATTTCACATGGTTACAGTGTAGCATGACCGCGCAATTGTCATGACAGCGCTGAAAGATGAAAAATGGCCTGGGCAGGAAGGGGGTGTAAGCGTGTGTGAAAATTGGTGCTAAACCGCGCACCCTATATACACATCAACTTTTAAATGCAAAAAAGACAATATCGTGAACAACCACTAGATGTCTCCAGTGGATGACCATAAGTGTGTTGGCATGTGAAATCTATTACAATATTCACTCTAAAGTGCATAAATGCAAACAAATATATGTGACTACTCCCAGATGTCTCCAATGGGTATATGATAAAATTAAAAGAAAAGAAATAGTAAATATAGTGTCCAAAAATGAATCATATATAAGTGTAGTGTCCATAAACTTTCATCAAAGGACGTCCAATGGTGCACAAGTTGCCTTGTCCAGCGACAAAGTGACTATGGGTCTTCCTCCACCAACACCCGTCACACAGCCTAATCACCAGAACTACATGACTCCCATTACAGGAGTCACATACAGCGGATGGTCCCTCAATGTCCAGTCATCAGCAAGGCATTGAAAAGGAAAGACAGCCTCCCATAGTGAAATATCGTAGGGTTTATTGGAATAAAATTGCGCTACAATAGCACTTAGGACAAGTAACGCTTTAAAAAAAAAAAATAATAAAAGTGGAAGGAGGGACGCTAGCTGCACTCCACCTGCGTTCCACTGAGTGGAAGTGAGATATCACGCTCGGCCATGTGACCCCTGATGATGTCAGACATGCTGCCGAAACGCGTTGGAGCATAATACGTCGCTTCCGCCCAGTGCAATTCAGGTGGAGCGCAGCTAGCGTCCCTGCTTCTACTTTTATATATTTTTCTAAAAACGTTCTTTGTTCTAAGTGCTATTGTAGCGCAATTTTATCCCAATAAACCCTACGATATTTCACTATGGGAGGCTGTCTTTCCTGTTCAATGCCTTGCCGATGACTGTACATTGAGGGACCATCCGCTGTATGTGACTCCTGTAATGGGAGTCATGTAGTTCTGGTGATTAGGCTGTGTGACGGGTGCTGGTGGAGGAAGACCCATAGTCACTTTGTCGCTGGACAAGGCAACTTGTGCACCATTGGACGTCATTTGATGAAAGTTTATCCACTTCCGGACCACCGCACGCCGATATATACGTCCTTACTTTGAAGAGGAATATCGTTGTTACGGCAGCAGCTAGCTGTCATAGCCCCGGTATCCTCTTGTTCGGCCGGCGGTCCGGTTTACGATAATAGTGGTTTCTGCTGCGGATTCGCCGCGAGATCACTTTTATCAGCAGCGGGAGGGGGACCCCCTTCCCGCCGCTTACCGGAGCCGTCGGCAGCGGCGGAGGCGATCGGATCTTCACTCCTTGACATGGAGACGAGTGAGGGGAAGATGGCCCCCACCTGTCACATGACATTGCAGGGCAAAAGCGACGTCAAAATGTCAATTCCGCCCATAGTTCTTAAAGAGCCATTTTTTTTTTTTTTTTTTAAATGCCAATTTTTTTATTTTTTTATTTATTTAATTTATATTTTATTTATTTATTTATTTATTTTTTTATTGAATTATGACATGTGAGTTCTTTTTGACCCCCAGATCTCATATTTTAGAGGCCCTGTCATGTTTTTTTTTCTATTACAAGGGATGTTTACATTCCTTGTAATAGGAATAAAAGTGACACATTTTTTTTTAAACAGTATTAAAATAAGAAATAAAAGGTAAAATAAATAAGAAAAAAAAAATTTTTTTAAACGCGCCCCGTCCCGCCGAGCTCGCGTGCAGAAGCGAACGCATACGTGAGTAGCGCCCGCATATGAAAACGGTTTTCAAATCACACATGTGAGGTATCGCCGCGATCGGTAGAGTGAGAGCAATAATTCTAGCTCTAGACCTCCTCTGTAACTCAAAACATGCAACCTGTAGAATTTTTTTAAACGTCGCCTATGGAGATTTTTAAGGGTAAACGTTTGTCGCCATTCCACGAGCGGGCGCAATTTTGAAGCGTGACATGTTGGGTATCACTTTACTCTGCGTAACATTATCTTTCATTATATAAAAAAAAAAATTTGAGCTAACTTTACTGTTGTCTTATTTTTAAATTCAAAAAAGTGCATTTTTTCCAAAAATAAGTGTGCTTGAAAGACCGCTGCGCAAATACAATGTGACAGAAAGTATTGCAACGACCGCCATTTTATTCTCTAGGGTGTTAGAAAAAAAAAGTATAATGTTTGCGGGTTCTAAGTAACTTTCTAGCAATAAAAACTGTTTTTAACTTGTAAACAACACATCTCAAAAACAGGCTTGGTCCTTAAAGTGGGACCTTAGATTGTAAGCTCCCTGAGGGTAGGGACTGATGTGAATGTACAATGTATATGTAAAGCGCTGCGTAAATTGATGGCGCTATATAAGTACCTGAAATAAATAAATAAAATAAATAAATAAAGTGGAGTTCCACCCAAAAGTGGAACTTCCACTCATCGGATTCCTCCCCCCCTCTGGTGACACAGTTGGCACCTTTCAGGGGGGAGGGGGGTACAGATACCTGTATATTACAGGTATCTGTACCCACTTCCGCCATAGATAGCCGCAGAATCTGCGGTTATTTACGCCACTTCCTGCTCCCTCCCCGCTGCCTGCTGGGAAACACACGGGTCCCAGAGGCAGCAGGGACCATCCGTATTGCGCTGCGCGACTCGCGCATGCGCAGTAGGGAACCGGGAAGTGAAGCCGCACGGCTTCACTTCCTGATTCCCTTACCGAAGATGGAGGCGGCAGCACCCGAGGACGGAGAGACGCTTCGGGCCTCGGGTGCCGACATCGCGGGCGCCCTGGACAGGTAAGTGTCCATGTTTTAAAAGTCAGCAGCTGCAGTATTTGTAGCTGCTGACTTTTAAAAAAAAAATTTTCGGTGGCGCTCCGCTTTATGTGGTTAGGGACACTACACTTATATATGATTGATTTTTGGACACTATATTTACTATTTCTTTTATTTTAATGTTATCATATACATATACCCGTCATTGGAGACATCTGGGGGCAGTCATGTGTATTTGTTTTGCACTTATGCGCTTTAGAGTAAATATTGCAATAGATTTCACATGCCAACACACTTATGGTCATCCACTGGGGACATCTAGTGGTTATTCAAGATATTGTCTTTTTTGCATTAAAAAGTTGATGTGTATATAGGGTGCGCGGTTTAGCACCTATTTTCACACACATAAGATATCGCCTTTATAATGTGCAGCCCCTATAAATAATACTAGAATAACCTTTGCGCAGGTAAGGAACATATATACTATCTAGTTGCCCTTTCTGTTTACTTGTATGTAATCAATAAAAGTTTTTTTTCTTGGATAAAAAAAAAAAAAAAAAATTCACGTGCGCGTAAAAGCAGGTGTCTCAATACTTTTGGTAGTATAGTGTATGTGCGGCAGCTGAAGAGTCGTCTTTAGACCCCTTTCACAGCAGCGCTTTATTGTTGTTTAACCTCTTGCTTACCGGGCACCTAAACCCCCCTCCTGCCCAGACCAATTTTAAGCTTTCAGCTCTGTCACTCTTTGAATGACAATTGCGCGGTCATACAAAAGCTTTCTTTTGGTGGTATTTCATCACCTCTGGGTTTTTTATTTTTTGTTAAACAAATTAAAAAAGACCGAATTTTTCTTTAAAAAAATACAAAACCGTTTTATATTTTGTTGATAAATTTTGCAAACAGGTAATTTTTCTCCTTCATTGATGTTCGCTGATAAGGCTACTCTGATGGGCACTGATAGGCTGCATTAATTTGCACTGTTAAAGGCGGCACTGATGGGCACTGATGAGGTGGCACTGGTGGACACTGAGGGGTGGCACTGATGGGTGGCACTGATGGGCGACACTGAAGGGCATTGATAGGTGGCACTGAAGGGCACTGATAGCTGGCACTGATGGGTGGCAGTGATGGGCACTGATCGGCACTGGTAGGTGACACTGATAGGCAGCACTGCTAGGTGGCACTGATGAGGCACTGATTGGCACCACTGGTGGGCACTGATAGGTGGCAATTGTGGGCATTGATAGGTGGCACTGATTGCTGGCACTTATGTACTGGTGGGCACTGATTGGTGGGCACTGTGGGCACTGATTGGTGGGCACTGTGGGCACTGATCCGCGGTACTGGTGGGCACATATGAGGCGGCTGCGCCTCTCTGGGACCGATGTCCCTTCAACAGAAGCCGGTGATCGACTTTTTTTTCATCTCACGCTGTCAGATTACTGATCTTCTGTTTACATTACGCGATCAGCTGTCATTGGCTGACAGCTGATCACGTGGTAAGGGGCCGCGATCGACCCCTTACTCCGATCTGTGATCACCCGAGTCTCATTGACTTGGGCGATCACAGCGCGCCGTGCATGCCCTTCAGGGGGGCGTGGCCGGCGTGCAAAGGGGTTAAAAACGCCTGTATTGCGCAGCTTCCGAAGTGCCTGAAAATCAATTCGGAAGCGCTGCCTATTTATCGCAATGGGCAGGGGGTTTTTTTTGGAGCGCTGTATACAGCTCCTCCAAACAACCCCAAAGATGCTGCTCGCAAGCGCACCGCCCCAGTGTGAAAGCACCCATTGTAATGAATGGGAGGCGGTTTTCAGGCACTATTTCTAGCGCTAAAATGCCTGAAAATGGCCTTGGTGTGAAAGGGGTCTTAAACAAAAAATGTCTGGGTGACTGGGGGATGATATTACATGTTGCACCCATAAACTGTATTATATGTCAATGAGGGAAGATATTACATGTTGCACCTATATTGGGGTGACAGAGGGAAGATAATACATGTTGCACCCATTAACTGTATTATATGGCAATGAGGGAAGATATTACATGTTGCACCTATATAAGGGGTGACTGGGGGAAGATATTACATGTTGCACCCATAAACTATTATATTGAAGGTTACTGAGGGAAGATATTAGATGTTGGACCTATATTGGGGTGACTGAGGGAAGATATTACATGTTGCACCCATAAACTATATTATATTGAAGGTTACTGAGGGAAGATATTAGATGTTGCACCTATATTGGGGTGACTGAGGGAAGATATTACATAATGCACCCATTAACTGTATTATATGGCAATGAGGGAAGATATTACATGTCGCACCTATATAAGGAGTGACTGGGGGAAGATATTACATGTTGCACCTATATAAGGGGTGACTGGGGGATAAATTTACATGTTGCACCCATAAACTTTATTATATTGAAGGTTACCGAGGGAAGATATTAGATGTTGCACCTATATTGGAGTGACTGGGGGAAGATATTACATGTTGTACCTATATAAGGGGTGACTGCAGGAAGATATTACATGTTGCACCCATAAACTTTATTATATTGAAGGTTACTGAGGGAAGATATTAGATGTTGCACCAATATCGGAGTGACTGGGGGAAGAAATTACATGTTGCACCCATAAACTGTATTATATATCAATGTGAATGAGAAGATATTAGATGTTGCACCAAAATTGGGGTAAGGGGGGGGAGATATATTGGATTACTCCCTCGACTATATTATAAGGAGGATTAGGGGAAGATATAGTAGGTTGCACCCCTTGCTGTAGGACTAAGGATCTCCATCACCTAGCACTAGTCCCGCCCCCTGTCTATCCTCCTCGGTGTACACTGGAGGGGGGCGGGGTGTAGCGGGAAGAGCGCTGACACTGGCCCAAACACTACGGCTCCGCCCCCAACAACTGTCACTCCCGACAGCCTCTGCGAACTGCGGAGTCCCGTCCCCTGATTGGCTGTGGGGGGGCGGAAGCGGAAGGGGCGTCCTCCGGTTGCCAGGAGACCGGGGAGAAGCTTCCGTGTGTTGTTGGCGGCGGGCAGAGAGGGATGACAGCGGAGCGCAGAGGATGAAGAGCCGGGGGGAGAAGAGCGGGAAGGCGGGGAGCCGGAGGAGGAGAGGAGGTAGGCCTGTGGAGGACGGTCCTCTTATCTTCTCACCACACTAATTCTACTTCTCTGGCTGTCACACAGACCAGGAGAGATGACTTCACTGGCTGCATGCTTCTTCCCTTTATCCTCTCTCTCTATCAGAGCTCTCATGTACTTCCAGGTATAGGGGGAGGGGGGGGATGTGACCTCCTCAGTGGCCTGGTCCACACACGGTCACATGAGGTCCTCAGAGCTTACACCTGGGTCACCCAGGGGGTGGGGCTGTGATGGGGGAGGGGATGGTATTAGTGGGGGGGCTGTAATGGGGGTGGTATTAGTGAGGGGGGGGTTGTGATGGGGGTGGTATTAGTGAGGGGGGGTTGTGATGGGGGAGGGGATGGTATTAGTGGGGGGGGGGGCTGTAATGGGGGTGGTATTAGTGGGGGGCTATGGCTGGGTAGGGGGTGGTATTGGGTAGGGATGCACCGAAATTTCGCCACCGAAAAAAGCGAAAGAGAATTTTTGCCGATACCGGCTCCGATAATGGGCTGGGGCTCCGCCCTCACCCCGCCCCTGGAGCCGCCTATCGGGGGCTTCCTATATCGTAGAAGAGAGGAGAGCCTCCGCCTGTTTGATTACAGCGCCGGGAACATCCCAGCTTTCATTTCAATAGCTGTGTGTTCCCCGCTGCGCGCCGTCACTTACAGCCCCTCCCCCTTGTCCGGGGAACTTTGATAGACAGATCACCCGTCCCAGGATTGGATGGTGATCTGTCTATCAAAGTGCCTGGACAAGGGGGAGGGGCCGTATGTGACGGCGCGCAGCGGGGAACACACAGCTATTGAAATGAAAGCTGGGATGTTCCCGGCGCTGTATTCAAACACGGCGTCTCTCCTCTCCCTTCACTGGCTGCCCTACTGGGGACACTGGCTGGCTGCATCTGACGGGCACTGGTGAAGCTGCATTGATCTCTTGTATCATGTCCCCAGTCTCTGACCATTTCCTGTACCATCTCTGCAGTCTCTGACCATTTCCTGTATAAAAATATTTTTAAAAACAGTCACTTTCGTTTTCGGGATCAAGGAAGATTTATTTTCGGTATCGGTTTCGGCACCAAAAACCCATTTGGTGCATCCCTAGTATTGGGGGGGGGGGCTGTGATGGGGTAGGGGGTGGTATTGGGGGGGTAGGGGGTGGTATTGGAGGGTGGGGGCTGTGATGGGGGAGGGGGTGGTATTGGAGGGTGGGGGCTGTGATGGGGGAGGGGGTGGTATTAGTGAGGGGGAGTTGTGATGGGGGAGGGGGTGGTATTAGTGGGGGAGGCCTGTGATGGGGGGAGGGGGTGGTATTAGTGAGGGGGGGTTGTGATGGGGGAGGGGGTGGTATTAGTGAGGGGGCCTGTGATGGGGGAGGGGGTGGTATTAGTGAGGGGGAGTTGTGATGGGGGAGGGGGTGGTATTAGTGGGGGGGTTGTGATGGGGGAGGGGGTGGTATTAGTGAGGGGGGCCTGTGATGGGGGGGGGGGTGGTATTAGTGAGGGGGGGCTGTGATGGGGGAGGGGGTGGTATTAGTGGGGGGGTGTGATGGGGGAGGGGGTGGTATTAGTGAGGGGGGCCTGTGATGGGGGAGGGGGTGGTATTAGTGAGGGGGGGCTGTGATGGGGGAGGGGGTGGTATTAGTGGGGGGGTTGTGATGGGGGAGGGGGTGGTATTAGTGAGGGGGGCCTGTGATGGGGGAGGGGGTGGTATTAGTGAAGGGGGGCTGTGATGGGGGAGGGGGTGGTATTAGTGGGGGGTTGTGATGGGGGAGTGGGGTGGTATTAGTGAGGGGGGGCCTGTGATGGGGGAGGGGGTGGTATTAGTGAGGGGGGGCTGTGATGGGGGGAGGGGGTGGTATTAGTGGGGGGGTTGTGATGGGGGGAGGGGTGGTATTAGTGGGGGGTTGTGATGGGGGAGGGGGTGGTATTAGTGAGGGGGGTCTATGATGGGGGAGGGGTGGTATTAGTGAGGGGGGCCTGTGATGGGGGAGGGGTGGTATTAGTGAGGGGGGCCTCCAAAAGAACTTGTCACCACCTGGAATATACACAGACAGATGCGCTCTAACCCCTTTATTACCGCCCAACACATGTGTGCCAGCAGAAGGGAGACTTTTACCGCCACCGACCGACCCCCCCCACTGCCCCGAGGCTTCCTCTTCTGTTTACTTCCTGGAAGGGTCCTTCTTCGTGTGTCCTGGTCAGTGCCTGCATGACACGGACGCTTCCTATAGGAGGTTCTCTCAAGGTCCAAAACCCTCATAGGAGTGACTGGGGGAGGGGGTGATTTGTGGGGGCATTGTTCACACATGTACAGTGCAGGATGTGCGCAAAATTCTGTACTTTCCCTCAACGCACAATAACGTGCCGCTGTGCAGAAGACGTGCAATGGGGCCATAATCGTGAATGTCCCCCCCCCCCCCGGCGTATTGCTAATGTGTGCACATTCCATAATGCACGGTAACACGCAGGACCTTGTGGCACCATTTTTTTTTTAAAGTAGGTCATGCGATTCCTTTGCGCATTTTTTGCACGTAGGGCAGCCCAGTGAAAAATAATGAGCAGCCCTAAGCATGCAAAAAAAAAAGAAAAGCCAGCGAGGTGATAACAGAGCGTTGGGCTCGGCTCGTATGAGTGTGGGCTGTGCATTCCAGGTGAGAGAATCGCATCGATACCAGCAGCTGAATCGCACTGTTCCTGCAAGATGCACAGGGCTGTCATTCGTTCTGAATAGAGATCGAAAAAGAGAGGGAGCGCCCGGTATCCAATGGAATGCAAGTCAAGAGGTGGATATGTAGTAGTTTATTGAACGTAACAAGTGTTCAAGCCAACGCGTTTTGGGGGAAAAATACCCCCCCTTCATCAGGGCTGCTGCTGTTTGTAGGGAAGGCAGTTATATCGGTGATTATATCCTCAAATAGTGCCACAGCCAAGAAGTCTGAGCAAAAGAAAAGATACCCTTAAAGTGGACTTTTAAGGCACTTATGTATATTATAAATGTTGTTTGGGGAAAAAAGTATAATTTATTTGGTATGGTATTGTTAGAATAGAACGCAGTGGAAATGAAATGATTACAAAACTGTGTACAATGTCACCATATTCAACATAACAAATGAGATCCTCTTTCAACCCGACGCGTTTCAGAGTGTCAGTGTCTCCTCCTTCAGGGGTGTAATGAGGAGGTCAATAGTATATCTATAACACAATGGTTCTAAAAGTAAGAGTGAAAAATAAATATACAGCCACAAGTGAAAGTGAAGGATAAGTGGGATCTGTGTTTTGCAGCAGCATAAAGGTCTAATCTTCCACTGGAAACACAGCGAACACAGATCCCTTACCTGCTCTGTACAGAGGTTTTGCACAGAATAGCTCTGATCCTCTTCTTTTTGGGTCCCCCCCCACCCCCTCGCCGCCGGTGCTCCTGGCCCCACTCCCTCATGCAGTGCCCCACAGAGAAAGCTGCTTTCCTGGGAGGCACCGCTGAGTGTTTCCTCCCGAGCCGCTTCTCTATGCATCCATAAGACACACAGAGCTTTGCACCCCACCCCCACTCTCTCCTCATTGGCTCAGTCGCTGTGGTTGACAGCAGCCGGAGCCAATGGGCTTCAGCTGCTGTCTCAGCCAATGAGGAAGGAGGGTCCCCATACAGCGGAGGCTCTCCTACAACATCACTGGATCGAAGGGTGCTCAGGTAAGTATGTGGGGGGGGGGGGGGAATGCTGCACACTTTTTTTTTTTTCTTTCCTTCATGCATAGTAGAGCTGCACGTTTCTGGCTAAAATGAGAATCACAATTTTTTTGCTTAGGATAAAGATCACGACTCTCGCGGTGTAACATTATTCACATTATACAAAAAAAAAAATTGGGCTAACTTTACTGTTTATTTTATTTTTTTTAATCAGAGTGTATTTTTTTTTTTTTAAATTGCGTTTGAAAAACCGCTGCGCAAATACGGTGTGACATAAAATATTGCAACAACCACCGTTTTATTCTCTAGGGTCTCTACTAAAATAAAATATATATGATCATGTTTGGGTGCTCCAAGTAATTTTCTAGCAGAAAATACAGATTTTTACTTGTAAGCAACAAATGTCAGAAAAGGTTTGGTCTTTAAATGGTTAAATTTCCCTCATTTACACTCCGGAGTTCTTTCCTTTTGATAAAAGAAGGAAAAGATACTTTGTTTCTACTTATTCTATGTTGTAATAAAACTTGGCAGGCTGCCTGGATTTTTTTTTTTATCCAGCTGTGAGAACTCTCTGCACTTGTTTAGAAAGATCGTGACATGCCGTTTTGAAGATCGGGAAGGGAAAAAGATTGCGATTTCGATTCTTAACGATTAATCGTGCAGCTCTAATGCATAGGATGTATGAAGGTAAAAAACCTTCTCCCTTCTTTTTTAGAACCACTTCCGGGCCGCCTGCCGTCGTTATACGTCGGTACTTTGACGTTGGATACCATTGTTATGGCAGCAGATGGCTGCCATAACCCCTGGGGTTTTTAAAAACAGCGGGCGGTTTGCTTTCGGTTAAAAGTGGTCTCTGCCATGGATTCGCCGCAAGATCACTTTTATGGGCGGTGGGAGAGGTGCCCACCCCCCATCTCGCCTTGTCCCGGTCATCTCCGCCGCTTACCGGAGCCATTGGTAGCGGCGGAGACGATCTGATCCTTTCCCCTGAGAGGCATAAAGTCGGGTGAGGGAATGATGGCCCCCACTAGACTCCATACCATTGGATGACGGAAGCGACTTCAAACGTCACTTCCACCCAATAGTCTTAAAGGGGACTTTTTTTTTTTTTTTTTTAATTGAAAAAAGACTCTCTTTATTTTATTTTTTGTATTTATTTTTTATTGCATTTTAGTGTTAATATGAGATCTGAGATCTTTTTGATCTCATATTTAGGCTCCATGCACACTGGAGCTGATAAACTGCAGTTTATTGGCGTTTGGGCGTTTTTTTTTTTTTTTTAAAGCCCATAAACTCCACTCTGTTAGCCTATGTGTCCATGCACACATGGACGTTTTTTAGCTTTAATGAGCAGTGGAGTTTATGGGCTGAACACCAGAAATTTGCATTCAAGAGCAGTACTGGAAACGCCAGACACCGGTAAAAGGTGTTAAACAAAGGTTAACGCTGTAAAAAGAGAGTTAAGCCTCGTTCGGCGTTTCTGCCTCTATTCAAAATCAATGGTTCCCTATGGGAGCCCATTGATTTGAATAGAAGTCGCACCGCAAGTCGGATCATTATGATCCGACTTGCGGTGCGACTTGTGTGCTGAGGATGAAGAGGAACCCCGCCAAAATGAAAAAAAAATTGAGGTGGGGTTCCCCCCTCAGACAATACCAAGCCCTTCAGTCTGGTATGGATTTTAAGGGGAACCCCCTATGCCAAATCCATACCAGACCCTTATCCGAGCACGCAGGCCGGTCAGGAATGGGGGTGGGGACGAGCGAGCCACCCCCCCCCCCTCCTGAACCGTACCAGGCCGCATGCCCTCAACATGGGGGGGTGGGTGCTTTGCCGCAGGGGGGCACCTTGTCCCCATGTTGATGAAGACAAGGGCCTTCAGCAGAAAGGCGTAAAAGACCACCTGGTATCCACATGTCCCTAACCTCATGCACACTGGATGTAAACGTTATAAAAAACGCCAGTAGCTTTGAGGTCTTTCAACATTTTTGCAACAGCGTTTTTAGCTTTTTTTTTGTCAAAAAATAAATAAATACATTGTTTTCCAATGGATCAAAAGCAGACCCGACAACCAACGGCCAGGGTTGTCGGGTCTGCTTTTGATCCATTGGAAAACAATTTTTTATTTATTTATTTTTAAAAAAAAAAAAGAAGCTAAAAAACGCTGTTGCAAAAATGTTGAAAGACCTCAAAGCTACTGGCGTTTTTTATAACGTTTACATCCAGTGTGCATGAGGTTAGGGACATGTGGATACCAGGTGGTCTTTTACGCCTTTCTGCTGAAGTCGTGTATTGCCCTTTTATTCTCCCCACTTCTCTCATTTTCCTTTTGCCTCTGTTGTTGTTTCCACATATACCAGAATTTACTGTTTTACTAAGGCCCCTTTCACACTGAGGCGGTGGGGGCGTCAGCGGTACAACAATGCTATTTTTAGCGCTGCTGTACCGTCGTTCTTGCAGCTGTATTCGGCCGCTAGCGGTGCGGTTTTAACCCCCGCTGGCGGCCGAAAAAGGATTAAACCCGCTCGTACAGCGCGGCTATAGCCGCAGTATTACTGCGGTATAGCCGCGCTGTCCCATTGATTTCAATGGGCAGGAGCGGGGAAGGAGCGGTGAATACACCGCTCCTTCCCCGCTCCAAAGATGCGGCTTGCAGGAGTTTTTTTCATCTCCTGCCAGCGCACCGCTTCAGTGTGAAATCCCTCAGGCTTTCACACTGAACAAACAGCGGAGGCTGTTTAGGGGCGGTTTGCAGGCGGTATTTTTAGCGCAATACCGCCTGCAAACCGCCCCAGTGTGAAAGGGGTCTAAGGAAACGAGATAAGTGTGGAGGATAAAGGGCGATAATATATTGCTCTTTAACTTTTCCCAAAGCAGGTGCTCAGAAGAAATAAAAAAAAAAGAAGAAGAATCTGTGTTTTCTGCTTGCCCTCCGGAAGATTCCCTCCCCTTGAGATACGGCACGGCGTTACTTCAACTGACAATTGCGCGGTCGTGCGACGCTGTACCCAAATAAAATGTATGTCCTCCCCCGCCCCCCCCCCCCCCCCCCCGAAATTATTATTATATAGGGATTTATTAGGGCTGCAACTAACGATTATTTTCATAATCGATTAGTTGGTCGATTATTGTTTCGATTAATCGATTAATCGGTTAATAACCTTAACAAAAAGTGTGGTGTATAATTTCGTTGATATGTAAAGTTTAAAAAAAGGCAATTTATTCTTAAATATCTCTATGCATTGGTAATTATAAAACAACCAACTATATGGTTAGGGAAAATATCGAATCCACTCTGAGAATAACAGACAGAAGAGATCTACTGTATATACACTATTAGAGGGGAGATATACTGTATATACTATTAGAAGAGAGATGTACTGTATATACACTATTAGAGGGGAGATATACTGTATATACTATTAGAGGAGAGATGTACTGTATATACTATTAGAAGAGACATACTGTTTTTTGGCCAATTTGTTATTTGGCAGATTAAAAAACACAAATCGCTGCAAAAACGTTTTACATACTTTTCTGCAGCTTCTCCATTGAAGTATATTGAACCAAAAAAGCACCGCTTCGCGTTAAAAAAAAAAAAAAAAGTCCTTGACCCTTTCCAAATACGCAGCGACTGAAAAAAAGCATAGATGTGAACGTGTCCCATAGGAAACCATGTTAAATGAACTGTAGTGTGTTTCTGCAAAAAGCACCAAAAAAACACAGATATGAACCAGGTCTAAGACGTTTAGTAACATAATGGGGTTAAAAAAACTAAGATGAGCCCTTTATAGTACAAAAAAAAAGCAAATAATCACTACTGTAAGGGGTTCATTCTTTTACTGTAGAACTGTGAAAGTAATATTTACAGTAACGATTATTTGCTCTTTTTGTACTATAAAGGGCTCATTTTATTTATTTTTTAACCCTATTATGGTACTGGCCGATTAATCGATTATGAAAATAGTAATCGATTAATTTCATAATCGATTAGTTGTCGATTAATCGATTAGTTGTTTCAGCCCTAGGATTTATATAGCGCCAATAGTTTGCGCATCGCTTTACAACATGGGGGCAGACATTACAGTTACTATACAAATCAGTACAGGAGGGATCAGAGGGCCCTGTTTGTTAGAGCTTACAATCTAGAAGATTTAGAAATAGAGCTTTCTTTTGGTGGTATTTGATCACCTCTGCGTTTTTTGTTTTTTTGTTTTTTTTACTTTTTTTGCGCTAGAAACAAAAAAAGACCAATAATTTAGGGAGATTTTTTTTTTTTTTTTTTTTACTTTCTGCTATAAAACGCATCCAATTAAAAAAAAAATCAGGAAAATTTAGGAAATCAGAGTATAGTGAGACTGCAATATTGCGGCGGACATTCTGACACTTCTCTTTTGACACTTTTTGGGGACCAGTGACACCTAATACAGTGATCAGTGCTAAAAATATGCACTGCCACCGTACTAATGACACTGGCTGGGAAGGGGTAAACATCAGGGGCAATCAAAGGGTTAACTGTGTGCCTAACCTGTTTTACTACACTGTGTGAGATGCTTTTACTAGGGGGATGAAATTTATTCCATGCTTTGTAGGAACACAAACTCCATCCCTTCCCTCCTGTCAGATTGGTGATCTGCCTCGTTTACATAGGCAGATTGCAGTTCTGGTTCTTTGCCTAACGATCTGCATGTGCCGGAGGACATCGGGTACCAGGCACCCGCCGATCGGCTTCCACTGTGTGCAATCACAGCCGAAGCAAGCCACCGGCGGCGTGCATGTGCGCCACCTACCTGGGAGTGTCGGATCACATGTGTGTATATATACGTGATCCGGCACACAGGTGCCACCCTGTAGCAGTGAAACTGCTATAGGGTGGACCTGAAGCTGTTAAAAATCACAAATTTTATTTAAAAAAAGTAAAAAAATATGCACTCGCAGTGTGCGGCGCACAACACTGCTGCACTATAGGTAAAAGCGTATACACTTCCCCCTTAAGAATAGAGCTCAGCAACCATACTTTGGGCAAAAAAAACTATCACTTCCAGGTCCGACGTGATGACGTCATTAGCTTCGCTCTAACACGTTGCGTCACATTGAAGTGATTTTGAGGGTTTGTGGTATGTGAACTCTGGGAAGGTGGGTACTGTCCGGCATGAACACAGTATTTGAATCCATACATCTCCAGTTCTGGGTATGTGTATTCTGGACGAGGAGTTCTGTGCGGCATGAACACTGTTTGAATCCATACATCTCCAGTTTGGGATATGTGCGCTCTGATAAGGGGAGTACTGTGCGGCATATGAACAGTATTTGAGTCTTGAGATCTGTCATTCTTCCTTCCACCTTTTTTTTCTGATGTCTGTAATTCTGTATTTTATTTTTGCAGGAACAACGGATATTTCCCCATCAACCAGCCTCCCTCCTCTTGTAGAGGGTCAGCTCCGCTGCTTCCTTAAAGTGACTGTCGGTAAGATCCTCTGGACTGTGCCAAGGCCTCAGCCCTTTGTCCTTGTCAGGCTTCGGTGGTGGGGGGAGACTTCTGATGGAACCATCTTCCACCCCAGAGACACCTCACAGACCGAGCAGAAGACGGTAAAGACCACAACTCGCTATGCCGTCCGCTGTGGACCCAAACAATTCACATCCTACCTTACAGGTAATCACTCCGGACTGTATGTAGTCATTTATTGAACACTGACCTGTCATGTCATTTCTAAGAGTCTGCCGTCAGCACACCTTAAAGCTGAGCTAAACTCTGCGATACTTTCCTTTCTTCAATGGTCCTGTGTCTCTCTCTCTGTTGCCAGCATCATCTACCCAGCTTGCCACCTCTACCAGGCTGCTGCTATTGCTGCTTTAAATGAAAGGCTAAATTAAAGTGATACTAAAGGTTCCTTTGTTATTTATAAAAAAAACATGTGATACTTACCTCCACTGTGCAGCTCGTTTTGCACAGAGTTTCCCCGATCTTCGTCTTCTGGGGTCCGCAGCGGAGATATGTGAATCGCCTCCATAGAGAGCCGGTCGAAATCTCCTGCTATTGCAAATTGGATGCGGAGAATCCACATCCAATTCGCAATCGTGTGAACCCAGCCTTACTGACAGCCAAGATTGAGAGCCACCAGCTGTGTAGATTGTCAGCTGTTGGCTCTCGGAGAGGTAATTTTATTAACATATCCCCAGCTACTATCGCATTGGTATTCACTTTTATCAGTTAAAGCAGTTTTGAAGCAATCAAAGAATGTACACAGATCTTTAATAGATTTTCTGGTCCCATTAGAGACAAAGATTGTCCTGTCTACCTGTTGGGACAGGAAGTAAAGATTTCACAGCAGCCTGCCCTGCCATATACCCTCAGTGTCTTCCTGCCCCGTGTGTCAGGTTGTGGAACGTCCGTATCAAGCTTTTCTTGATGTACCGTATTTATCGGCGTATAACACGCACATTCATTTTAAGAGGGAAGTTTCAGGAAAAAAAAACTTAAATTTTAAATAATGTACTTTGAAGCAAAATAAGGGTCAGTGGCCATCTGCAGCCTCACCAATGCCATCAATGCAGCCTCATCAATGGCCATCTGCAGCCTCGCCATTGCCATGAGTGCAGCGGCCTCGCCATTGCTATCAGTGCAGCGGCCTCGCCATTGCCATCAGTGCAGCGGCCTCGCCATTGCCATCAGTGCAGCGGCCTCGCCATTGCCATCAGTGCAGCGGCCTCGCCATTGCCATCAGTGCAGCGGCCTCGCCATTGCCATCAGTGCAGCGGCCTCGCCATTGCCATCAGTGCAGCGGCCTCGCCATTGCCATCAGTGCAGCGGCCTCGCCATTGCCATCAGTGCAGCGGCCTCGCCATTGCCATCAGTGCAGCGGCCTCGCCATTGCCATCAGTGCAGCGGCCTCGCCATTGCCATCAGTGCAGCGGCCTCGCCATTGCCATCAGTGCAGCGGCCTCGCCATTGCCATCAGTGCAGCGGCCTCGCCATTGCCATCAGTGCAGCGGCCTCGCCATTGCCATCAGTGCAGCGGCCTCGCCATTGCCATCAGTGCAGCGGCCTCGCCATTGCCATCAGTGCAGCGGCCTCGCCATTGCCATCAGTGCAGCGGCCTCGCCATTGCCATCAGTGCAGCGGCCTCGCCATTGCCATCAGTGCAGCGGCCTCGCCATTGCCATCAGTGCAGCGGCCTCGCCATTGCCATCAGTGCAGCGGCCTCGCCATTGCCATCAGTGCAGCGGCCTCGCCATTGCCATCAGTGCAGCGGCCTCGCCATTGCCATCAGTGCAGCGGCCTCGCCATTGCCATCAGTGCAGCAGCCTCGCCTTTGCCATCAGTGCAACCTGATCGATGCCCATCTGCAGCCTAGAGGGGACAGCTAAAATTGAGGTATTGGCGTATAACACACCCATGCTATTTTGCACCCGATTTTCATGGTAAAAAAAGTAATTTTTTATACGCCAATAAATACAGTAATTAAATACAGTAGATAGCACTGAAGTACTCTCATATCAGTTGGTCCAGAGTGGGATGCCTGGGGACTCGGCCTAATAGTCTCACTGATTAGTTTTGATTACCTATTGGATTGGACTGGAAGCCTCTTCATTTATTACACTTATCCAGCTGAAACCAAATTTGTTTCCTGACTACCAGTCCAACATACCTGTGTATAACAAGAGGGTCCAGACTCCTGCCTTGCCTTCCAGTGTAATTCAGCTGGGTCCTCCCCATTACTGTCTGTACACAGTTTGTATATTGTTGTTGGTGGGATCGTTATCCTGGGTGTGTACACCTAGAACAGAACTGCTATCAGAGTAGGGAGACAGTTCGCCCTATTGTCCTAGTTGTTGGGTCTCATTAAAGCGACACTAAACCCAAATAACAAATATCAATCTACATTCCAATGCCTTAAACTCTCTGCACAAATCTATATTTGAGGTTAGCTATGATTTTGTTGTGCTTCCTTTGTAAGGGTGTCCTCTCTAGCCCTACACGGCCTGCCTGCAGTCACCTTCCTTGGCAAATGCAAATATAGCTGAAAGCCAGACCAAGGCATCATGGGATATTTAGCCTAAGGATACACTGACACTGAAACATTGTACTGGTCCCGGGATTGGTTCTGCCCCTGGGGCCAGTTTTGTTTGTGTAGTGTGAGCGCTCCGAACCACATCTGGGATCAGTTAAGCGCACTGTGCTCGGGATCTAGGGATGCACCGATATATCGCCCGCCGAAAAATGATTGGCCAAAAATAGGGTTATCAGCGTTTTCCTGATAGAACAAAAAAGTGCAGAAAAACACGGGATTTTGCCACGTTTACAGTGTGGTTTTTATAGGTCATGTGAATCAGAAACCACATCAAAAATGCAACATGGGTGAGTTTTTAATGCGTTTTTGCTGTATTTTCAGCGCATTTCAATGGGGAGGTACGTCTTTTTGTTTGTTTTTGTTTTTTTAATTTATCACAAAAGCACCAAAAACACGGCAAGGAGGATTTTTAACACAGCAATGGAAACGCAACAAACCAATGTGAAGACATACAATTTAAAAGGGTGCATTTTTCTTGGGCTTTTGCTCTTTCGGAAAAAAAAAAAAGCGATTCAAAAACTGCTCAGTTTGAAAGCAGCCTCTCGACCAAAAGGGTGCCGGTAATGGGCGAAAAATATATTCAAATTTTAAATCCATGATATTAATTAAAAAGTCGACTATAATACAATTTACCGGTGTATATATAAAAAATATATACCACATATACTCGAGTATAAGCCGAGTTTTTCAGCACATTTTATAGGATGACAAATCCACCCCTCGGCTTATACTCGGGTGAGTTTCCCAGCATTGTATCAGTGTTCTGTCTATCACGGACGAGGAGGAGGCGGGGCTTTGTTACAATGGATGACCACACAGCCTGCATGACACAGCGGGAGACACCCGCTGTTTTAGTTATCACAGGTACAGCTGCAGGAGGGGCACAGTGAAGCTGCAGATGGGCACAGTGAGGCTGCAGATGGGCGCAGTAAGGCTACAGGATGGGCGCAGTGAGGCTGCAGATGGGCACAGTGAGGCTGCAGATGGGCACAGTGAGGCTGCAGGATGGGCGCAGTGAGG
The DNA here is from genome assembly GCA_037952925.1 of Lithobates clamitans. Lineage (NCBI taxonomy): Eukaryota > Metazoa > Chordata > Amphibia > Anura > Ranidae > Lithobates > Lithobates clamitans. Next base: position 786,243 of record JBBGZY010001773.1, read on the forward strand.
CTGCAGGATGGGCGCAGTGAGGCTGCAGATGGGCATTGTTTACCCAGTAGCTGCTGCACTTCCCACCCTAGGCTTTTACTTGAGTCGATAGGTTTTCCCAGTTTTTTGTGGTAAAATTAGGTGCCCCGGCTTATATTTGGGTCGGCCTATACTCGAGTATATACAGTATTTTTAAAAACTGACTGTTTTTGTTTTTCAGCCAAGTGCATCCTGAATTTTCAGTTTTGGTCCAAAATTTCCATTTCGGTGCACCATTACCTGGGAAGAGGTGGTCCCGGGTGCGGTTCACTTTTGTGGTCTGGAACCGTTTGCTGCAGTGTGTGTGTGTGTGTGTGTGTGTGTGTGTGTGTGTGTGTGTGTGTGTGTGTGTGTGTGTGTGTAAACCACAGAACTCTCTCAAAAAAAAAAAAAAAAAACCTATAGAAGCAGGGATCACTGGTCTGGTTAGCAGGGGTGATGATGTAAGTGTGCCCAGGGCCACTTGCTTAAAGTCTAGTGTGTGCAGACTAGCAGGAGAAGGGGGGAGGCTCAGGCACGATTCACCTAAACCAGTCCCGGTGTGAATGCATCCTAAGGCAAGCAGTACATGCAACCATGATGATGGTGACGTGAGCATTGCTCAGACCTTTAGACTGGTAGTTCAGGAAAAGCACTTCTCAAGTTTGCCGGGCAGAGTGAGATAAAATCTCCAGAAATAACATTTTTGGAAGCTCGTTCAACAGAAAAAAAAAAAAAACACGTAGTGGGTATTAATAAACTTCACTTGAACATGTTCTTTGATGAGGGTTTCTCACACGCATACAAACGTCGTACATGCTGGGATCCAATTTAGACAGGAGCCAATGAACCTAGCAGCATGTCTTTTGGAGTGTGGGAGGAAACCTACGGAAACACAGGGAGAACATGCAAACTCCATGCAGCTATTGTCTAGGTTGGGATTTGTACCAAGGGCCGTAGTGCTGCAAGGCGGGAGTGCTAATCTCTCCTGACATTGCAACACACTGGGTTAACTCCTTGTGCTGCTTCTCCATCCTCCTCTCTGAGCTCTGCAGTACAGTGACTGCAGGAGGCTGATACCAGGTCAAATTCAGGTATTTACACTGCTTGTATTCACCCACTTGCTGACCGCTCACAGTAAATATACTGTGAACAGGTGGCAGATACAGGCGTGATCGCGTACTGGTACATTGGCAGCTTTTTCCGGGTGCGGTGGCACACATGCGCTCGCCCTCAGCTGACCTGCGCTGTGAATGGACACAGCCTGAGTTTAGCAGCTGGTTTCAGCTGGGGATTGTGGCGGAAAGTCAGCAGATTGGCTGTGTTCAATCACACACAGAGTTCTTCTGTTTTTACAAAAACATAGAACTCTGTGTACTGGGAACAGCGATCTGGCTGTTTCTTCTCCCTGCAAAGCCAGGAGAAAAAAAAGAGATGGTAAACTAAAAGCAGCACACATTACAGATTGTTAGGCACACCGTTACCCCTTGATTGCCCCTAGATGTTAACCCTTCCTAGCCACTGTTATTAGTACAGTATTATCACTAATCACTGTATTAGTGTCACTATCGATGTCCTTGTCCGTTGGTGACCCTCCCAGCCAGTGTCTGTTAGTACCAAATAGTCCACCACCTTATCACTTATCAGTGACCACCGCCATTACCAGTATAGCTGTGTAAGTTCCAGCATATACATCATAGTTTGTAGACGCTATAACTTTTGCACAAAACAATCAATATACACTTATTGGATTTTTTTTTTTTTTCTAACTAGACACATGTAGCAGAATACATTTTGACCTAGATTTATGAAGACATTTGATTTTATTGGATTTATTTCATAACAGAAATAAGAAAATATTGGGGGGGGGGTTTTCAAAATTTTCTGTCCTTTTTCGTTTTTATAATAAAAAAAAAAACAAGTGGTGATATAATACCACCAAAAGAAAGCTCTGTGTGGGTGAAAATGTATATAAATGTAATTCTGTACAGTGTTGCATGTCTGTGCAATTACCAGTTAAAGTAGCGCAGTGTGAATAGGTCCTTTTTAAAGTAGTTCCAGTCATTGGTTTGTTAGTTTAAAAGTCAGCAGCTACAAAAAGTGTAGCTGCTGACTTCTTAATAAACAGCCACTCGCCTGTCCCACGGTCCAGCGATGTACTCACCGCAGCCGTGTCCTCCCTCGGCGGCGCCGGCATTTCTACTATGGGCACCCAGCTGTGACAGCTTCACAGCGGCTGCCCACTGTGCATGTGCCAGCGGCGCTGTGCTTAGTGACTGACCCCCCAAAGTCTTCTAGGACCTGTCATATGTCCCAGAAGACTTCGGGGGGGAGAGCCTCTGCTTCTGGTCGCCTAGGTGACCTGAACGGAAGTGGGAGCGGGTACCTGACAAATTCGGGTACCTTGCTCCCCCACCTGCTTCCCAAAAAGCTCAGTTTCACAAACACAGGAGTCGGGGAGGAGGCCTTCCGCTTTAAGGCAGAATTACTGATTACAGAGCTGCATTTATTTTTTATATTTTATAGCTGCCTGGTATTTAACTTTATACGTTTTTTTTACAAACATTACAATTCTTCTGTTGCCAGTTTTGGAATTTGGAACCTATATTTATATTTTCCCAGCTGTGTGTGAAAATGCATAATCTATCATCGGCCTTTTAACCCTGTAATAATGAATTTGTCCATCCTACAGATATGGGGGCGCTTGTGTTGGAGGTGATGACCAAACTGGACCACCTCCCACTCGGCCGTGCTCAGATCAACGGGATATCACGACTCGGCCCAACACGTCCAATCAGTGGCTTCTTCACTCTGGTCTCCCCGGCCTCCGAGAAACTAGGAGAACTCCAGGTGAGGAGGTGTGTGTGTGTGTGTGTGTGTGTGTGTGTGTGTGTGTGTTTATATCTTTAACCACTTCCATACCGGGCCTATTCTGGAACTCCTCTCCTACATGTAAAAATCATAATTTTTTTTTTCTAGAAAATTACTCAGAACCCCCAAACATTATATATGTGTTTTGTTTTTTTTACAGACACCCTAGGGAATAAAATGGCGGTCATTGCAACTTTTTATCTCGCACGGTATTTGCGCAGCAATTTTTCAAACGTGTGGGGTTTTTTTTTTTTAAAAAAAAAAAAAAAAACAGTTTCATGATTTAAAATAATAACAAAACAGTAAAGTTAGCCCAATTTTTTTATATAATGTGAAAGATGATGTTACGCCAAGTAAATAGATACCCAACATGTCACGCTTTAAAATTGTGCACACTCATGGAATGACGCCAAACTTTAGTACTTAAAAATCTCTATAGGCGATGCTTAAAAATTTTTTACAGGTTACATGTTTAGAGTTACAGAGGAGGTCTAGTGCTAGAATTGTTGCTCGTGCTCTGATGCACACGGGGATACCTCACATGTGTGGTTTGAACGGCGTTTACATATGTGGGCGGGACTAACGTGTGTGTTCGCTTCTGAACATGAGCTACCGGGGACAGGGGCGTTTTTAAATTTATTTATTTATTTATTTTACAACATTTTTTTTTTTTTTTTTTACCACTTTTATTCCTATTACAAGGAATGTAAACATCCCTCGTAATAGGAAAAATTTGTGACGGGTCCTCTTTATGGAGAGATGCGGAGTCAACAAAACCTTGCTTTGCCGGTGTTCTGACATATACTGTCCTCCTATCACATAGTGTCCGCCCCGTACTGTGCAGGCGCAGCGCTTGCGCAGTACGGAGCAGAAGGAGATGCTGAAAGTGTCCGAAGTTGATCAGCTGACCATCAGCTGTACACAGCGCTTCTGCACTTCTTAGCGATGGCAGTGTAAGAGGGCCGCTCGCCACGCTTCGGGCACGGCCTCGCTGCGCTCGGCAACTATATATTCTCACTCTATGTCCACTTGGATAGTAGGGAATGAACCTGGACATAGGGTGAGAATAAAAGCGCAGGCGCCGTTTACAGCTGATGATGAGCTGTTAAACTTCGGAGACTTTCGGCGTCTCGTTTGTCCTCCGTACTGCGCCTGCGCAGTACAGGGAGGACACTATATGACAGGGGACTGTATTTGACAAGACACCGGCACTTAGGCGCTGCCCACTGATTTCAATGGGCAGGGGAGCTGTAGGAGCGGTGTATACACCTGCTTTACAGGTACTGTTTTTAGTGCTATAGCGTCTTTAACCACTTCCCGACCGGCGCACACCGATGTACGTCGGCAGTATGGCACGGACAGGCAAATGGGCGTACAGGTACGTCCCTTTAAATTTGCCACCTTGCCATTGCATGCGCCGTACCTCCGTGAGTCGGATCGCGGGTCCCGCGGACTCGATCGCCACGGGATACCCGCGATCGTCTCACGGGGAGGAAGAATGGGGAGATGCTAATGTAAACAAGCATCTCCCCGTTCTGCCTAGTGACAGTGTCACTGTTCTCTGCTCCGTGTGATCGGAGCAGAGATCGGTGATGTGTCACACACAGCCACGCCCCCCCCACAGTTAGAAATGCGCCCCCAGGACACACTTAACCCTTACACTGCCCCCTAGTGGTTAACCCCTTCACTGCCAGTGTCATTTACACAGGAATCGGTGCATTTTGTATAGCACTGATTGCTGTATAAATGCCAATGGTCCCAAAAATGTGTCAAAAAATTGTCCGATGTGTCCGCCATAATGTCGCAGTCAGGATAAAAATCGCTGATCGCTGCCATTACTGGTAAAAAAAAAAATATTAATAAAAATGCCATAAAACTATCCCCTATTTTGTAAATGCTATAACTTTTGCGCAAACCAATCAATTGCTTATTGCGATATTTTCGGTAAAAAAAAAAAAAAGTAGAAGAATACGTATCGGCCTAAACTGAGGAAAAAAAAAATGGTCTTTTTATACATTTTTGGGGGATATTTATTATAGCAAAATGTAAAAAATGTGTTTTTTTTCAAAATTATCGCTCTATTTTTGTTTATAGCGCAAAAAATAAAAACCTCAGGGGTGATCAAATACCACCAAAAGAAAGCTCTATTTGTGGGAAAAAAAGGACGTCAATTTTGTTTGGGAGCCACATCACACGACCGCACAATTGTCAGTTAAAGCGACACCGTGCCGAATCGCAAACAGTGCTCTGGTCTTTGGCCAGCCAAATGGTCCGGGGCTGAAGTGGTTATAGCGCCTCAGTGTGAAAGCAGCCTTAGGGGTGTACTCACTTTTGTTGCCAGCAGTTTAGACATTAATGGCTGTGTGTTGAGTTATTTTGAGGGGACAGCAAATTTACACTGTTATACAAGCTGTACACTCACTACTTTACATGCATATACACATATTGGGATTTTTTTTTTGCCAAAGAATACATTTTGGACAAGAATTAAGAAATTCCTTTTTTTCTTTTAACCACTTCAATACCAGGCACTTAGACACCTTCCCGCCCAGCCCAATTTTCAACTTTCAGCGCTGTTGCAATTTGAATGACAATTGCGCGGTCATGCTACACTGTACTCAAACAATTTTTTTATCATTTTGTCCCCACAAATAGAGCTTTCTTTTGGCGGTATTTGATCACCTCTGCGGTTTTTATTTTTTGTGCAACAAATAAAAACAGATCGAAAATTTTGAAAAAAAACAAGTTTTTCTTTGTTTCTGTTAAATTTTTTTGTAAATAAGTACGCTTTCTCCTTCAATAATGGGCACTGATATAGCTGCACTGATGGGCACTGATATGGCGGCACTGATGGGCACCGATGAGGTGGCACCAATGAGGTGGCACCAATGAGGTGGCACTGATGAGGTGGCACTAACGGGCACTGATGATGGGCACTGATAGGTGGCACTGATGGGCACTGATAGGTGGCACTGGTATGCGGCACTGATGGGCACTCATAGGTGGCACCGATGGGCACACATAGGCGGCACTGATGGGCACTCGTAGGTGGCATTAATTGGTATATATGGGTGGCACTGATGGGTACTTATGTGTGGCACTGATGGGCACTGATAGGTGGGCACTGATGGGCACAGATGGGCAGTGACAGGTGGCACCGATGGGCAGTGACAGGTGGCACCGATGGGCAGTGACAGGTGGCACCGATGGGCAGTGACAGGTGGCACCGATGGGCAGTGACAGGTGGCACCGATGGGCAGTGACAGGTGGCACCGATGGGCAGTGACAGGTGGCACCGATGGGCAGTGACAGGTGGCACAGATAGGCAATGACAGGTGGCACTGATAGAGCATTGCTGGCAATATCATTGGCATAATAGTGCCAATCAGTGCCCATTTGTGGGCACTGATTGGCACAGATTGGGCACATGTGGATGGCCATGGGGTACATACCTGGCCATCCACGTTACCCCTTCCCTGGTGGTCCTAGTGGCATCCCTGGTAGTCCAGTGGGGTGATCTGCGGGGGGGGCTGCGCTGATAAACAATCAGCGCAGACCCCCCCTGCCAGGAGAGCCGCCGATCGGCTCTCCTCTACTTGCGTCTGTCAGACGCGAGTGAGGAAGAGCCGATCAACGGCTCTTCCTATTGACAGCGTGATCAGCCGTGATTGGACATGGCTGATCACGTGGTAAAGAGCCTCCGCCGGAGGCTTTTTACCAAGATCAGTGTAGCGGTGTGTCAGACTGACACACCGCTCCACCGATCGCCGCGATGCGCGCCCCCGGGGGCGCGCTGCGGCATGTTATCCTGAAGGACGTCATATGACGCCCAGTCAGGATAACACAACCACTTCCCGGACGTCAATCCGCCATAGGGTGGGCGGGAAGTGGTTAATAAATGTTGTATAGCAGAAAGAAGGAAAAAAAACTTTTTTTTTCTTCAGAATTTTTAGTCATTTTATTTTATATAATAACCCAGTGGTGATCAAATTCCACCAAAAGAAAGCTCGTGAAGTTTGTGTGAAAACAAATGATATAAATTTTGTTTGGGTACAGCATTGCATGAGGGTGCAATTGCCAGTTAAGTAGCAAAGTGCAGAAAATGGCCTGGGCTTTGGGGGGGGGGGGGTAGTTGGTGATGCGGCAGTGACACAGCAAGGTGAAGGACGTGGCATCAGCAGGTGAGTGGATGCCCGCTAACAGGAGCTGCCATGATGGATCTGAAATGATAGGTGCTCTTTAACCAGTTCAATACCGGGCATTTTCACCCCCTTCCTTCCCAGACCAATTTTTAGTTTTCAGCGCTGTCGCACTTTAAACAACAATTGCGCGGTCGTGCGACGTTGTACCCAAACAAAACTAACGTCCTTTTTTCCCCCACAAATAGAGCTTTCTTTTGGTGGTATTTGATCGCCTCTGCGGTTCTTATTTTTTGCGCTATAAACAAAAGAAGAGCGACAATTTTGAAAAAAACACAATATTTTTTACTTTTTTCTATAATAAATATCCCAATTTTAAAAAAAAACAACACATTTTTTCCTCAGTTTTGGCCGATACGTATTCTTCTACATATTTTTGGTAAAAAAAAATCGCAATAAGCGTATATTGATTGGTTTGCGCAAAAGTTATAGCGTCTATAAAATACGGGATAGATTTATGGCATTTTTAAAAAAAAATTATTTAATTTTTTTTACTAGTAATAGCGGCGATCGCATTTTTATTTTCGTGACTGCGACATTATGGCGGACACATCGGACACTTTTGACACATTTTTGGGACCATTCACATTTATACAGCAATCAATGCTATAAAATTGCATTGATTACTGTGTAAATGTGACAGGCAGTGAAGGGGTTAACCACTAGGGGGCGGGGAGGGGTTAAATGTGTTTCCTAGGGAAAGCTTCTAACTGTAGGGGGAGGGGACGCTCAAGGAGAGGAGACCGATCAGTGTTCCTCTGTACTGGGAACACAGATCGCTCTCCTCACAACTGACAGGACATGGGTCTGTGTTTACACACACAGATCCACGGTCCGGCCCGGTTAACGGGCAATCGCGGGTCCACCCAGACGTCCACCCAGGATGGGAGATCCCATCTGTGGACATCATATTACTATAGGCGGATAGGGAAGTGGTTAAATGTAAGGACTTATTCTTGCTGGTAGTTGGAATCTTTAATATTTGCAAACAAAATGAAGGTTTCCCATTTAGAACCATAAGCTGTCAGGTTAGTAAAACGGCGATATCAGAACCGATTCAATCATACAGTTTGTAGTGTACATAGATTTGCAAAACAATGGGAAAAGAACATTCCTGAACTTTGTTTTATTTAATGGTTACTGTGAAATTGTGTGAATGCATTTCATGTTATCTCAGCTTGCAGAGCTTGGCTTCATTGAATGAGTTTACCAAAAAATGTAAATTGCAGAATATACAGCCTCATGCTACATAACTAAGCTCCATTTCATGCTGAATAGATTTAAATTATTAATGTATCTTAAATAGAAAACTATCTTTTATATATATATATATATAATATAATATAATATAATATAATATAATATAATATAATATAATATAATATAATATAATATTATTTTTTTTTTTTTTTTTTTTTTTTTTTTTTGCTAAGCACTGTGCAAACTGTTGGCACTATATAAAACCTGTATGATAATAATACAATAAACTTGATAAAAATCAAAGAAATTGATTTAAATCCAAAAAATCATTTGTTTTTGTTTTTTAAATCATAGCTTTATATCCACCCTGGATGTTCTTTTGTTTTCTGTTCTTCTCAGGTGTCTTTGGTTCTGGAGCCCCTGTGTGAAACCTACGACAGCAACAGTTCCCTCCCTAATACAGATCTCAGCCAGGATGCCGGACTTTCCGGATATCAGCCTAAGGCAGACAGCAAATTATCTGTGAATCCCAGGAGCCGCCGGGACTCGGAAACCAGCAGAGCTTCTACCCCGAGGTAATTGGGATAGTTCACAGCAATGCTGCAGAATGTTCTCTTTTCATAGAATTGGAAAGGATAAGGGAGGAAGGTGCTGCCTATAGAGGAGAAAAGATGCCCAAATCACACAAGCCCCGTCCTCAGTTCTTTGGAAAGATTTCAGTGTTTACAGTGGAACTTCTCTAAATAATGACGTTTTTATTTTTTTATTTTTTTTTTACATTCTAATCAGATTTGGAAATTGTCTTCCAATGCATACTAGGTGCAGTCCCCTTGCTGAGGGCATCCAGTCATAGCAATGGTACGTCAGGCTTGTTGGTTCAGAAACCGCCCTCTTACTGGAGATACAAAATTTCAGTGGGTATTCCTGAATCTGCTTGCAGTTCTCCATCTTTTTGGAGGTGAGGGTTCCATATATGAATATGTGTGCAAATAGTACCGCTCCAGGATAAAAATTGAACGACAGATAATAGGTGCCCAGATTGTCTGAGATCCACTTTCTGCCCTCCAAAGAAAAACACCTGAGCTGCTGTATTTTTATTTTTTTAGTTTTTTTTTTAAATTTTTCTCAACTGTGACAAACTTTATTGATCTTAGTTTGGTAGATAAGGCACCCCCCCCAGTTTAGACGTGATCCACACATTGATCCATACCCTTGTTCTGTACCCATAGCCTTATGTTCCATACTTTTCTTCCTTGGCCCCTCCGATCGCTGCTGCCCATCCGCCACTACTGTCTCACAACACTTCTGCCTCTGCCAGCTGCTGCAGTGCCGCTCCGAAGCCCCTCACAAGAAAACCTTCCCAATGGAATGTATCTGAGGGGCCAAAGGTTATTCAAAGGTAGGTTTTCTGACTACAGATTTATTATTAGGATCACTTAGGCCCATATTTATAATGAAGATTGAATACAACCATCCGCTGCACTGGACTCAGTATTTACTCCACACCGTTGCTTCTGGTCGGTTTTACATATTTTATAAAATGCAGGCGACAGCTTGGAGCCCGAGGAGTTCTCCTTCCCTAAGGCAGAGCTATAGAAGGGGTTTTGTTTTTTGTTTTTTTGGCTCCAGAGGAGCTCTTGTCGTATTGCACAGATATAGTTGCACATTATGGCATACTTAGCTTGCAAAGTGCAAGGCAGACCAGACGCGTCATTATTGCATTCTGGATAGATTCACCACTTCAGCCCCGGAAGGATTCGCCCCCTTCCTGACCAGAGCACTTTTTGCGATTCGGCACTGCGTCGCGTTGAATGACAATTGTGCGGTCGTGCGATGTTGCACCCAAACAAAATTGAAGTGTTTTCTTCCCCACAAATAGAGCTTTCTTTTGGTGGTATTTGATCACCTCTGCCTTTTTTTAAATTTTTTGCGCTATAAACAAAAAAAAGAGCGACAATTTAACAAAAAAAAAAAAAAAAGCTATTTTTTTTTTCTATTTGCTATAATAAATATCCCCCAAAAATATATATATATAAACAAATTTCTTTCTCAGTTTAGGCGATATGTATGTATTCTACATATTTTTGGTAAAAAAAAATCGCAGTAAGAGTATATTGATTGGTTTGCGCAAAAGTTATAGCATCTACAAAATAGAGGATAGATTTATGGCATTTTTATTATTAATTCTTTTTTTATTAGTAATGGCGGCAATCTGCGACCATTATGGTGGACACATCGGACACTTTTGACATTATTTTGGGACAATTGTCATTTATACAGCGATCAGTGCTATAAAAATGCACTTATTACTGTGTAAATGACCCTGGCAGGTAAGGGGTTAAACACTAGGGGGGCGATCAAGGGGTTTAGTGTGTCCTAGGGAGTGATCCTAACTGTGGGGGGGGTTGCCTCACTAGAACATGACAGCGATCACGATTCCCGATGACGGGGAGCAATAGATCTGTCATGTCGCTAGGCGGAACAGGGAAATGCCTTTCTCTGTTCTGCCGCTCTGTGACACGATCGCAGGACACTGGCGGACATCAAGTCCACGGGCACGGAGTACGCAACGGACGCGCGCACTCACAATGCCGCCTTTTTAAAGGGGACGTACCTGTACGCCCATTTGCCCAGCCGTGCCATTGTGCCGACATATATCGCCGTGCACTGGTCGGCATGTGGGTTAAATTACACATGAGTTTGACAGGTCATGTGACTGGGCTTTCCTTCACCCAGCAATTTTTTTCTTTTCTCCATTTATTTGAAAAAAATTATATTTTGTAAGGCGCAGGGCTAGACTTTATCAGTGTGTTTTTTTTTTTTTGTTTTTTTTTTGTTTTTTTTTTAACCCCCTTCCGGCTGACAGGTGCCAGCCCTTTAGGAGATGGTAATTCCTGAGTTGCTACATGGGCTTCCTGATCATGTGATCATTGTGCTTGGCTGTCACAGTGATGAGGAGCCCTATCCTACCAATTACTATTCTTTGCTAGGTGACCAGGAGTCGTCAGTGATCACAATACTGGGGCTTGTGATTAAACTTGCCCAGCACAACAGAGCAAGGCTGGCCGAATGCATGTATGTGGCAGCATGGCACAAGGCCAACCACCATATTGTCACCAGTGTTAATTTTGTTGACTAAAACCGACTAAAAGATTTTAGTCGACTAACTTAATACCATTTTGGTCGACTAAAATACAACTAAAACTAAAAATGGCATTTTAGTCAAAAGACTAAGACTAAAACTAAATTGAAATTTTGACGGCAAAATTAACACTGGTCTCTGCATGTTCATACCTCAATAACATAACTAATAACATATTCAATTTTTCACTCCAGCAGCATATGAGTTTGGAAATTGTAGAGAAATGCTTAAAGAGGAGGGCCCATTTAAAAAAAAAAAAAAAAAATGAAAAGTCAGCAGTTACAAATACTGCAGCTGCTGACATTTAATTGGACACTTACCTGTCCCAGGGTCCAGCGATGCGGGGGATCGAAGCCCCCTCCATTTGGCGGCGCTCGTCTCGCCCTCCGTTCGGCGGCGCTGGCATTGCAACTGTGGGCGCCTGGCTGTGGCTTCACAGCCGGGCACCCACTGCGCATGCGCGAGCGGCGCCGCGCGCCGTGATTGGCCGCTCACTCACCTGGGACCTGTAATGGGTCCCAGATGATTGACAAGAGGGAGGGAGCAGAGCTGAGCCCTTCCTGTGCCGAGGGGGAAGTGATGTCACCAGCCCAGACACTGAAAGAGGCAGACTACGAGGGACCCCCTAGCAACAGGCATTTAGAGGTGAGTAAAAAAAAAAATTCCAAATGTTTTTTTTAATAGGACTTTTCATGCATTTTTTTTCTTTTTTTTTTTGGGTGGAACACCACTTTAAATTATGCAATACAATTTAACTACACCCATTATATTTGAGTTTTAGTCGACTAAAATGTACTGGAGATTTTAGTCGACTAAATATGACTAAAACTAAAACAATTGCAGAAGACTAAAATGGGACTAATGCCATCTTAGTCCTAAGACTAAAACTAAATTGAGATTTTCTGCCAAAATTGTCACTGGTTGTCACATATATGCATACAGCTGGTGTTATGGAATGAAAGCAGTGCTTTGGGACCCTTTGGTTTTATTTTCCAGAAGTTGTAATGGTTCTGGAAAAGTACAGCTCAGAGGTGTATATTTATATATTCTTTGCGAGTGCATGTGTGTTCAAAATGGCAGTGATTGATTTCTCACCTGGGAGTATTTGGTGAAAATCACATTAATGGCCCATACACACGATCCGAAAATCGGACGAAAAATACAGCTTTTGACGTGATCGTGCGATAATCAGATCGTTAGTACAGAGCTTTCGAGAGCCAATTAGGACAATTCATCCGATATTATTTGATCGGACAAGCATGAAAATTTTCCTCGTACGATACCAGATCGTATGATTTTTGTTTAGTCAGTAGAGTTGTCGTCCGAAAATACATTACAAGACATGACATCACTTCCGATTTTATTTATTCATTTGTCTGTCGTACGAGCATTTTCGTGACTTTAGTAACCTATTCAATTTCTACTTGCGACTATTAAGCAGAAAAAGTTGTACGATCTATCGTAGGATAATCCAATCGTGTGTACAGGTTTTAAGCCCTGGTTCACATTGATGCTGCTTTCAAATCGCGTTACTTCACTTGAAGTAGCAAGGTCGGCGCGATTTCAGGTGCTACTTGATTGATAGACACCTGTGTGGCTGTGTGCACAAATGTCTATTGAAGTCACGCCTGAAATCGGCAAAAGTAGTGCAGAAACTACTAAACGAATCTAATAATATAATAATCTAACGATCTAATAATAATAGATAACAATAATGATTTGGATAATTCATAACTTACAGATAAATTTGTATTCGTTGCGTTCACAAATAGCCAAATTTGAAAGGAAATTCCAATACCTATCATTTAATAGTTGGTTATCATTTTGAATTTTACTGATTTTCTTTCTTTTTTTCGGATTTTCAAGTTTTTGAATTTCCGAATTCTCGAATTCATAAAATTCGTAAATCCGAAATTTGAAAATCAGAATTTTCGGATTTCCGAATTCCGACTTTTCGAATTTTCGAAAAAAGCTGTACCTGATATTTCTCTCAATAAACCTTTTTCTTGACAAAAAACAACAACCATTAAAAAAAAGCTTAACCAACAAACAAGTTAAAATCCTTCTGGATCTTTATATTAATGGCTTATATATATATATATATATATTATTGTGAATCTCTATTACAGTTTGTATATCTCCTTGTATAACATGGCACTATTTTTTCACACGTTTCCATATAGGTTCAGCCATATAAAATTATGAAAAAATAGTGTCATGGTATAGTAGATGATATACTCACCGGACATTTTATTAGGTACACCGGTTCAATTGCTTGGTAACACAAATTGCTAATCAGCCAATCACATGGCAGCAACTCAATGCATTTGGGCATCTAGACGTGGTGAAGATGATTTGCTGAAGTTCAAACTGAGCATCACAATGTGGAAGAAAGGGGGTTTAACTGACTTTGAACGTGGCATGGTTGTTGGTGCAGTTGGACTGGTCTGAGTATTCCAAAACCTGCTGATCTGCTGGGATTTTCACACACAACCATCTCTCGGGGGTTACAGACAATGGCCTAAGAAAGAGAAAATATCCAGTGAGCGGCAGCTGTGTGGAGGAAAATGCCTTGTTGATGTCAGAGGAGAATGGGCAGACTGGTTCCAGATGATAGAAAGGCAACAGTAACTCAAATAACCACTCGTTTCACCCAAGGTATGCAGAATACCATCTATGAACGCAGAACACATCCAAACTTGAAGCAGATGGGCTACAGCAGCAGAAGACCACACCGGGTACCACTCCTGTCTGCTAAGAACAGGAAACTGAGGCTACAATTCACACAGGATCACCAAAATTGGACAATAGAAGATTGGAAAAACGTTGCCTGGTCTGATGAGTCTCGATTTCAGCTGTGACATTCAGATGGTGGGATCAGAATTTGGCATAAACAACATGAAAGCATGGATCCATCCTGCCTTGTATTACCGGTTCAGGCTGGTGGTGGGGGGGGGGATTTTCTTGGCACACTTTGGGCCACTTAGTAATAATTGAGCATTGTTTAACCTCCACGGCCTACCTGAGTATTGTTGCTGACCATGTCCATCCCTTTATGACTACAGTGTCCTCATCTTCTGATGGCTCCTTCCAGCTGGATAATGCACCATGTCACAAAGCTCCAATCATCTCACCACTGGACAATGAGGTCCCTGTACTCCAATGTCCTCCACACTCACCACATCTCATCCAATAGAGAACCTTCGGGATGATTCCCATCATGGATGTGCAGCCGACAAATCTGCAGCAACTGTGTGATGCTATCATGTCACTATGGAATGTTTCCAACACCTTGTTGAATCTATGCCACCAAGAATGAAGGCAAAAGAGGGTCCAACCCGGTACTAGCAAGGTGTACCTAATAAAGTGGCCGGTGAGTGTGGATCTCCTGTATTGAAGACTCTCTTATATGAGCAGCTGATATACATTTATATAAGCCAGTAATCCATGGGTCCAGGAGGTTGTTGGTTTTTGTCTTTATTTTAAAGCGGAACTTTACCCATAACAGTTTGGTAACCATTTAATATTCTTTAACCAAATATCATACATTCCATATTACCGTATATACTCGAGTATAAGTCGTTCCGAGTATAAGTCGAGGCCCTAATTTACCACAAAAAAAATGGGAAAAACTTATTGACCCGAGTATAAGACGAGGGTGAGAAATGCACAGCTACTGTAAGTGGAAAAGAGGGTCAACAATGCCCATTTGCAGCATCACTGTGCCCATTTGCAGCCATAGGTCCCCTGAACTTCAAACTCGGTAGTTAAGGGTTCCTAGATGCCCCCTAGCTGCAGCCAAAATTTGGGGTCTCTGAACCCAAAGGGTCCCGAAATGACATTGCTGCAGATGGACACAGTTGACCGAATTTGGGGCCCTGTATCTCAGGGCCACTTAGTGCTAAGAACCCCAAATTTGGTGTGCAAACCCAGTGGAACTAGCACCATAAAATTTCCAAAGCTGGAGTTTCTAGCACCAAGTGGCCACGAGATACAGGGCCCCAAAAATCAGTTCAGAAAATGTCAAGCACTTTTCTGCAGCAGAGAATGACATTTTCCGAACCCATTTTGGGGCCCAGTATCTCAGGGGCCACTTAGTGCTAGGAACTTCAGCTTTGGATATGTTGTGGTACCAGTTCCACTGGGTTTGCACACCAAATTTGGGGTTCCTAGCATCAAGTGGCCCTGAGATATGAGGCCCCAAAGTCGGTTCAGAAAATGTCAAGCACTTTTCTGCAGCAGAGAATGACATTTTCCGAACCGATTTTGGGGCCCCGTATCTCGGGGCCACTTAGTGCTAGGAACTTCAGCTTTGGATATGTTGTGGTACCAGGTCCATTGGGTTTGCACACCAAATCTGGAGTTGCTAGCACCAAGTGGCCCTGAGATACGGGGCCCCAAAGTCGGTTCGGAAAAATGAAATTTTTTGCTGCAGAAAAGTGCTTGACTCAAGTATAAGTCGAGGGGGGCACTTTCAGCACTAAAAAATGTGCTGAAAAATTCGACTTATACTCGAGTATATACGGTAATAATTATTCTACTAAAATTAGCGTGTGCTGTAAATTACCTCCAGCATTGTTCCTGTTTCTTCTTGCTGGAAGCAGCCATTTTGCTGAAGCCCAGAGCCCCTGAGCAGCAGTGAGACCCCTTTCACACTGGGGCCGTCGTGTGTTAGCGGTAAAGCGCCGCTCATTTCAGTGACGCTTTACCGCTGTTTAATCAGCGTTTTTCGAACGCACGCTTTTAACCTCGCTAGTGGCCGAAGAAGGCATTAAGAAAAGCATTTCAGGTACTTTGGAAGCGCTGCCCATTCATTTCACTTGGTAGGGGCGTTTTTGGGAGTGATTGTATACAGCGCTCCCAAACCGCCCCAAAGATGCTGCTTGCAGGACTTTTCCTAACAACCCAAAAGAGCACCGCCCCAGTGTGCAAAAGTCACACAGAAATGAATGGGAGGCGCTTTACAGGCGCTATTTCTAACGCTAAAATGCCTGAAAACCACCTCGGGGTGAAAGGAGTCTAAATCATAAAGCGGGACTAAACCCATCGATTTAATGGTTTCAAAAAAATAATTACATTCCTGGAATGCTAACTGTCACATTTGCCTGTGTCTTCAACCAAACTCTCAAACCATCAAATGGCTGGGGTCATGTCATAACTGATTACATGGGCAGCACCATGGCAGTTGCAGATCAAACAGAAGCAGCTTCCTCGGCTTTAAAGGATAGGTGGGTTTAATTCCACTTTAACCACTTCCATACCGGGCCTATTCTGGCACTCCTCTCCTACATGTAAAAATCAACATTTTTTGCTGGAAAATTACTCAGAACCCCCAAAATATATAATATATATATATATATATATATATATATGTGTAAACATCCCTTGTAATAGGAATCTATGTGACAGGTCCTCCTTATGGAGAGATGCGGGGTCAAGAAGACCCCTTATCTCTCCTCCAGGCTGGAAAGCATGAAATGGGGAAAAAAAAATCTCATGCTTACCAGCTGCGATCGCAGCTTTGTTTACATCCACGGCCCGGGCCTCCTGACGGTCACGACATAACGACGTGCCCGGGCCTCCTGACGGTCACGACATAACGACGTGCCCGGGCCTCCTGACGGTCACGACATAACGACGTGCCCGGGCCTCCTGACGGTCACGACATAACGACGTGCCCGGGCCTCCTGACGGTCACGACATAACGACGTGCCCGGGCCTCCTGACGGTCACGACATAACGACGTGCCCGGGCCTCCTGACGGTCACGACATAACGACGTGCCCGGGCCTCCTGACGGTCACGACATAACGACGTGCCCGGGCCTCCTGACGGTCATAGAGATGACTGGTGTCCATCTGGTCACCGGAAATCTCTATGGTCGTCATCCGGCGGTGCCCGATTCTTTCTCCGGGTCCCCGATGGCCCGATGGCGGCGGGAGGTGGAGGGGGGGACTATGTCTTCTCCCGTCACCTGTAAGAAGGATCAAGCGGTGGAACTGCCACTATGATCGTTCTTATGGTGCACAGAATCGCTGTCTGTAAACAAGGATATCTGATCCCTGTAGCTGCATCATTCAGATATTCCCACTGAAAGTCCTATGACGTCTTTGGGCGGGAAGTGGTTAAGGCTGTCAGCAGATCGGCATCTACAAATTTTATCATTGCCTAAAAATGGAGAGCAACTGAGCATGTGCAGAGCAGGGTGAGACCGCGTATTGCTGGATTTTGAGCAGTATAGACACTTTAATGCTATACCTGCAAAAAGGGGCCAGCCTGACGTCATCTACCAGGACTTCACTTTCTGATTAAACTTCCACTTTTAAGGTTGTGTTTTTTGTTTGTAAATCCGCTCCAACGTCTCTTTAATCCGGAGCATAACATTTTTTTTTGTTTTCTTGTAGGGGCCGAGATCACTTGTATTTTAAGGAGAATGCGGAGCCCTATAGTGACCCTCTGAAAGGAGCACAGGATCATCCAAACCTACAAGATGTTTATATTTCTGACATCCATGCACCCAAGGAGAACGTCTCTTCAGTGCGTTTTGCCCAGGACAGATCTGAGACTGAACGACCCAAAGACGTGTCTGGGGTCCCCTCATCACCTGCTGCGAAGGACCTGCTGGCAGGTGAGGTCTGCTCTTTGTTGAGGCCGATATCAGCACACCAACCAACCAACCAACCAACCAACCAACCAACCAACTCTTTCTTGCACAAAGATTTTATTAAATTTGTCTAAGTAGTCCGGACCTAGGCAATCCAGTATATTACACTAGTGGTCATCAACTCCCGTCCTTAGGGCCCACTAACAGGCCAGGTTTTATGTATTACCTTGGGGAGATGCAGACTAGAATACTGCAATCACTGAGCAAATAATATCACCTGTGATGTATTTCAGTTATCTTACAAACCTGGCCTGTTAGTGGGTCCTGAGGACAGGGTTGATGACCACTGTATTACAACATGTTATAGGGAGAAAATTCACAAAAAGAAATACCAGGATATACCGTAGCAAGGGGTGCAGCCCGGGTGTGCCAGAGCTGCAGAGAAAATTTTCAATGTTAAAAACTTTAATATCCTTATGATAATAAACATTTCAAATAAAACCCTTCTGTTTTCATTGCATACCATATCGATCTACTAATACCATATTGTTGTAGTAACGTCCTCTATGGTGAAAGCTCTGCTCCTCCATAGATGCAGTACCAGGGGGTCTCAAACTGGCGGCCCTCCAGCTGTTGGGAAACTACAAGTCCCATCAGGCATTGCAAGGCTGACTGTTACAAGCATGACTCCCCTCAAGCAGAGGCATGATGGGACTTGTACTTTCGCAACAGCTTGAGAGCCGCCAGTTTGAGACCCCCTTCAGTAGTAGAGTTAGTGAATGTCACTTTGAAGTGCCTTAAAGTGGAGTTCCGGCCGCAATATTTTTTTTTTCTAAAGTCAGCAGCTACAAACAATGTAGCTGCTGACTTTTAATAAGGACACTTACCTGTCCAGGGAGCCCGCGATGTCGGCCCCCCCCGAGGCCAATCCGTCCATCGGATCGGGTTCCGGCGCCGTCATCTTAACGAAGGAAAATGGGCAATGGAGCCGTGCGGCTTCACTGCCTGTTACCTACTGCGCATGCACGGTTCACGCGGCGCTTTGTGAATGGCCCTGGTGATTTCTGGGACACACACATGTCCCAGAAGACAACGGGGCAGCTCGCCAAAGGAAGTGAAGGAACAGCGCTGCGGAATAGGAAGAGGCAGATTAGGAAGACTGCCTAGCAACAGGGTTTTTTGGTAAGTAAAATTTTTTTTTTTTTCAAATGTTTTTTTATATATTTTTTTTTGAGAACATTAATGTAATTTTTTTATTTTAGGGTGGACCTCCGCTTGAAGCGGTATTAAACTTCAAAACCTAAAAATGTAATATATTGCAGCTTATAAATCATTGGATGTGATGGGTGCATTCGTTTTCCCTTTCTTATGCCCCGTACACACGGTCGGACTTTGTTCGGACATTCCGACAACAAAATCCATGGATTTTTTCCGAAGGATGTTGGCTCAAACTTGTCTTTGCATACACACGGTCACACAAAGTTGTCGGAAAATCCGATCGTTCTGAACGCGGTGACGTAAAACACGTACGTCGGGACTATAAACGGGGCAGTGGCCAATAGCTTTCATCTCTTTATTTATTCTGAGCATGCGTGGCACTTTGTCCCTCGGATTTGTGTACACACGATCGGAATTTCCGACAACGGATTTTGTTGTCAGAAAATTTTATATCCTGCTCTCAAACTTTGTGTGTCGGAAAATCCGATGGAGCCCACACACGGTCGGAATTTCCGACAACACGCTCCGATCGGACATTTTCCATCGGAAAATCCAACCGTGTGCATAAGTCTTTTTCCCTCTGTTTTTTTTCCCTGGTGATCAGGCCAGTAACACGCCTCCTGTATTGGAGCGCCTCCACTCTGGATGCATGCACACAGGGGGGCAGATTTGGATAGCAGCATTATCAGTCTGGGGGGGGGGGTGTTAGAAGTACTAGCAGATTTAAAAACAGTAACACATTGAAGCTGAACTCCAGCTTCTACTTTATAATCCGTTACAGCAAACAATTTTTTTTTTTTTTTTTTTTTTACCTTTTTTTGGGACAAAGGTTTTCCAAAAAATAAATAAAAGCTGATCGTTTTACACACCCCTGCCAGTGGTAAATGGTTTGCCTCATCCCTGTTACCTGCAAGACAACTTTTCTGTTGAAAAACAGACTTACTGGCTGGATCACCATATAAAAATAGAAGAAAGCAAGCCTAAAAAAGGGAAACTAGTACAGCCATCACATCAAAGAATTCATAAGCTGCAATAATAATATTTGCTTTTGGGTTTAATACTACTTTAGGACAGGACTATAGAAAACCCTTCAACCCCCCCCCCCCCCCCCCCCATTTCTTTTGTTCTGAGATGAGAGGAGAAGGTGTTCTTTAGCCTTGTCTTTTGGTGAAAATGTTGCTCCACCATAGGTACAGTACAGTTAGTGAGCATTGTTACCCTAGGACAGGATTTAAAGGAGAAGTATGGGTGTGGGGTTATTTCCCTAATCATACTCACCTAGGTGGATGCTGCATCTGTTCCCTGTCGTCTCTTCCTTGAGAACTCAAACCACCGAACATCACCGATGGCTCGGTTCTCTCACCTCCCCGAGCGGAGAGCTGCTGACTGTCAATCGGCATCTCTCCTACTCTGCTCCTCCACTCTCCATTGGAGCGCTGAGCTGTGGAGGGTCGGGGAGCGGCAGTCTCAGCCTCTCAGTGGCTCCCTGAGAAGCTGAGACGGCTTCAGTCCAGGGACCTGGTGGATCCAGAGTTCCAGAGTCGGGATGACACGGTGTCTGGACTGATCTGTGTGACGTCAGCAGAGAGTGAACTTCAGACCGATCTCTGCTGAAAACGGGTCACAGGAGTGCAAAATGAATTGCACTACTTAGGAGAAGCCCAGCCAAACGAACCCCGTTACACCAATTTTACCTACAGGTAAGCCTATAATAAAGCTTACCTGTAGGTTCCGTGAATATCTCCTAAACTTGAACCGTTTAGGAGATATTCACTGTTTGCGCATGTGCCGACGTCATCGCCACATGCGCACTGAAGAAACGGCCCGCTCGTGCCGTATCTTCAGGAGCTGTGCCGTGACTGGCGGCTCCCGTGCACATGCGCGGAGTGACGTCATCGCGGCTCCGGTCAATCACAGCGCCGGAACCCGGATATAACTCCGGAAGACATGTCGCCGGTCACAGCAGTGTGCGAAGACCGCTGCAACAGCTTCATTCTAAGGTAAGTTTTTTTTATAATGAGCTAGTATGTGATGCATACTAGCTCATTATGCCTTTGTCTTGCAGGTTTTTGTTTTTTTAGAGTTTGCTCTTTTACTTTTTAAGTCCATCAAGTCCAACCTATGTGTGTGCTTTTATGTCAGTATTACATTGTATTTCCCTGTATGTTGTGGTCGTTCAGGTGCTATCTAATTCGTTTTTTGAAATTATCGATACTCCCCACTGAAACCACTACGTGTGGAAGGCAATTCCACATCCTTACCGCTCTTACCGTAAAGAACCCACCACGCAGTTTCCAGTTAAATCGCTTGTCTTGTATAATCTCCTCTTCATTAGGTTCCAGTGAGATTAGCGCAGCCGATGACAGGCTGCACCAACTGCGATGTCCAGATGGTGGTGCTAATCCTTTATTTTTTATTTTGTTTTGGTAGCTGAAGCTAGAAATAGAGTTCATACCAGGGGGAAAAAAAAGTGCTTGAATGTTTACAGCAGCCATTTCTGATATTTGACAGGAGAGGGCTGAGGAAGTGCAAGCTTTCTTTAAATGATTATGGCACCCAAAACTGATCAGTGTTTGGTGGATTCTGAAGAGTGTAAAATAAATAAATAAACCCTGACAGTCTATCTCTGGAGGACTCCTTTGGTGAGATTTCTGGTTTTGCAAATCTGCCCTTGGCATTATAAATACACTCTCGTTACAACCAAGGTATGCAGAATACCATCTCTGAATGCACAACACATCCAAACTTGAAGCAGATGGGCTACAGCAGCAGACGAGCACACCGGGTGCCACTCCTGTCCACTAAGAACAGGAAACTGAGGCTACAATTCGCACAGGCTCACCAAAATTGGACAATAGAAGATTGGAAAAACGTTGCCTGCTCTGACGAGTCTGGATTTCAGCTGTGACATTCGGATGGTGGGATCAGAATTTGGTGTAAACAACATGAAAGAATGGATCCATCCTGCCTTGTATTACCGGTTCAGGCTGGTGGTGTGATGGTGGGGGGGGGGGGGTATTTTCTTGCCACACTTTGGGCCCCTTGGTACCAGTTGAGCAGCGATTAAACCCCACGGCCTACCTGAGTATTGTTGCTGACCATGTCCATCCCTTTATGACTACAGTGTCCCCATCTTCTGATGGCTCCTTCCAGCAGGATAATGCACCATGTCACAAAGCTCCAATCATCTCACCACTGGACAATGAGGTCTCTGTACTCCAATGGCCTCCACACTCACCACATCTCATCCAATAGAGCACATTTGGGATGTGGTGGAACGGGATATTGCCATTATGGATGTGCAGCAAATCTGCAGCAACTGTGTGATGCTATCATGTCACTATGGAGCAAAATCTCTGAGGAACGTTTCCAACACCTTGTTGTATCTATTCCACCAAGAATGAAGGCAAAAGGGTGTACCTAATAAAGTGGCTGAGTGTATGTTGCTGTGTTTTTCCTCCTTGTAACATCCCCTGTGACCATGAGGTTGAGGCTGTATTTGCATGCAGACCACCCTAAGTAATATCCACGTAATACTGAGCCTCCGAATACAATGAATGGAAGGGGTGGGACAGGGAGAGAGGAAAAGGCTGGAGTTTGGCTTTAGAGGAACGCTCATCAACAAGACTGGCTGAAAGTTTGTTTTATCCTTCTAAACCCTTACCCAAACCTTTCTTCTCAGATGTACAATTCATAATTTTTTTTTTTTTTTGTTTTTTTGTTTTTCAGTTCTTTTACAGAAAGGAAGCAAATTGAGGGATGCCATGGCTGAATCTGCCATGGTACTGGATCCTAACATAGACCTGAATGTTGACCCACTGCTGCCCCCTGTCTCCGATAAAGAGAATTACTTTTCACTGGCTGCAAGGTAAGTGGTGGCTCACTCAATCCAATGTTTACATTGTTTATTGGGCTTTCATTGTGTCTACATAAAATCTTGTATGCTTCTTTGTTTTTATTTGCAGGACTGCCTTGGATATTCCTCCACCTCGTACTCACCAAAACCTCCTAAATTTCCATCAGCCTTCAAAAGATATAATCCTACACCCGACAGACCAGACTCTCTCTGAATTAGAGGCTCATAGTGATGCCAGAGCCATAGAGCTATTGCTGGGAAGGTAAGTGTATGCGTAAAATCATACTGAAATGAATGTGACGTTAAAGGGGTTGTAAAGGTTTGTGTTTTTTCACCTGCCCCCCAGCCCCCCCATTTTACTTACCTGACCTCTCGAACTTGTCCCGTGCTGCCACTCTGCCTGGGGTTCTCGGCTGTAGATTGATAGCAGCGCAGCCATTGGCTTCCGCTGCTGTTAATCAAATCCAATGACGCGCGTGGGGGGGACGGCGCACGGTGAGTCCTGCATTCGGCCTCTATGGACGCCGGGAGCGTGCCCGCAAGGTACCCCCCGGGGGGAGCGTTTCTCCGGGGGGGTCATCCGATGTGGGGAGGAGCCATGAGAGCCGCCCAGGGACCCCAGAAGAGCAGGTTCGGGGCCACTCTGTGCAAAACGAGCTGCACAGTGGAGGTAATATGACATGTTTGTTTTTTTTAAAAAAACCATTTCTTACTTTTACAATCACTTTAAGGGGCTTCCCTACAGAGTAAAGAGTTGATACTTATCTCTCACTTTGCTCATCACTGCTGTTTTCACACATTGCCTTGTTTCAGGGGTATAAGTCTCCCACTCTGCCCTCCATGGTGGATGTGCATCATCTTTTTTTTTTTTTTCTGCGCATTGCGCCTGGGTAATATGATCACTTGTGATAAACATAAAAAATAAATAGACACTACACACCAAAATGAGTTTACTACAATTTTTTTTTAGCAGTAGGCTCAGATAGTATAAGCATATTCACTCAAACTATCCCCATGAATCCTAACAACCACCTGAGTCCCCCAAAGGACCCCTCCCAGACTAGAACCTAGGACCACCCTTAGAAAAATGGGAAAGGATACAGTCCCAGAGCGGAGCTGTGCCCACCCTTCCCTAAACAAAAACCTCCCCCCACACACACCAGAGGACCCTAAACCACCCCACCTAAAACGCAAGAGGTAGCACTCGTAAACGCCAAGTGCGGTGCTCCACCTTCAAGCCACAGCGGGCGAATGAGGCACCTGCACTAGGTGGGACAGAGATGTATACCTACCCAAATGAGGCTATCGACATGTAGCACAAACCCGCTAAACCAGTCAGTCAAAAAGGTCAGTCAGTAGCAGAGAAAAAATATTCAGCAGTTAGATCAGCATTGAAGCATTACTAAGGAGCGTGCTAATAACAGAGGTTGGAGGGCTCACAGAGGAGAGTGATAAAACGGGGAGATTCCCAACAACAGCCGGGTAATCTCAACCTGTCAGTAGTACCCTCAGTGAACACTCAATCCCACGTGTGGATGGTATAGGTACTCACGGTCCTCCGTTTATGCTCTCCTCCAGGTGAGTAATGTCCGCTCTGCTGTTCCCAAAGAACACAGCTCATTCCTTCTGTGTAATGAAATCCTACCAGGATTCACATGCTGTGTGCTGATCGACTGTTCCAGTCGTGTATCACTGGTCTCTCAAATCTTCTGTATATGATTGAGTCCTACTAGATTCCAGATACTCCACTGCTGTGTGCTGTTCAGCTGATCCAATCATAAGTGGCTGGCCTCTTCAATACACTGCTGATTGAGCCACGATGGAAATGCTTAAGCTCTCTGAAAAGCTGGGGTGGTCGAACCAGATGACAAGTAGGGGGAGGAGGGAAATCCCAACGTCTGAGTCTACATCAGTGGTCTCAAACTGGTGGCCCTCCAGCTGCTGCACAACTACAAGTCCCATCATGCCTTTGCCTGAGGGAGTCATGCTTGCAACTGGCAGCCTTGCAAGGCCTCATGGGATTTGTAGTTTTGCAACAGCTGGAGGGCCTCCAGTTTGAGACCCCTGGTCTACATGTTTCGTTCCAGAGGGCGGAACTTCGTCAGGACACACATCCTGATGAAGTCGTCCCCCCCCCCCCACCACCACCACTCGTTGTCTGGCCCGACCACCCCATCTTTTCAGAGGGCAGAAGCATTTCCATCGTGGCTTAATCAGCTGACTGTGTATTGAAGAGACCAGCCACCTATGACTGGATCAGCGGAACAGCGCATGGCGCACAGCAGTGGAGTATCTAGTAGGACTTAATAATGCACAGAAGATTTGAGAGACCAGTGATACACGACTGGAACAGTCGATCAGCGCACAGCATGTGAATCCTGGTAGGATTTCATTACACAAAAGTAGAGCTGTGTTCTTTGGGAACAGCGGAGGGGAGCATAAACGAAGGACCGTGAATACCTATGACATCCACATGTGGGATTGAGTGTTTACTGAGGGTACTACTGACAGGTTGAGGTTACCCGGTTGTTGTTGTTGTTGGGAATCTCCCTGTTTTATCACTGTCCTCTGTCAGCCCTCCAACCTCTGTTATCAGCACGCTCCTTAGTAATGCTTCAATGCTGATCTAACTGCTGAATATCTAGTCTGTCACACATACCATCACGGATTATCGTATCAGTTATAGTCTAATGACTTATCTATATTTAATTATTTATTTACAGAAACTAAAACTTTTTTTTTTATTTTTTCAAAATTTTTGGTCTTTTTTTTTGCAAAAAATAAAAAGAACAGCGGTGATTAAATACCACCAAAAGAAAGCTTTATTTGTGGGAAGAAAATTATAAAAATGTAATTTGAGTACAGTGTAGCATGACCGCGCAATTGTCATTCAAAGTGTGACAGTGCTAAAAGCTGAAAAATGGCCTGGGCGGGAAGGGGGTGAAAGTGCCCGGTATTGAAGCGATTAAAGCCCCGACTGCTACTAAAACTTTTTTGAGGGGTACAAGAGTGAAAGGTTAAAACTTCTTTTTTTTTTTGCCTGGCTTTTGCAGTGTCCTTCTGTGGAGATTTCCCCTTACTTCCTGTAGGGTGACCTGGACAGGAAGTACAGGAAATATCCCCTTAAAATTGACATAGACAGCAATAAGAACCTGCGTGGTTCTAACCCACTTACACTCATGTTGTCTGCTTTTACAAAGGACCATGTAATAGTATTAGTAGTATCCCTACGGATTTGTTTGTCTCGCAATTGCAGCTCCCGAATATCCTTGGGTCAGTACTGGGATGGGACAGGATCACCCCCAGAATCCATTGCCGGAAGTGACCTCTGTGAGAGTGAACTGAATGATCCTCAGTATGACCAGAGTCTGTTGGAGAACTTGTTTTATTCGGCTCAGGTAAGGACCATGAAGATGATTTTCCATATTCACAAGGGGGGGGTGGGGGGGTGGCGATTGCTTGTCATCCTCTCTGTGTCCAGTTATGATCAGTCTGATTGGAAGTGGAGGGTCATGTGTTTTAAGTTGCAGGTTGAAGAATGTTGTCACTGCTGTACTCCAAACAAACAGCTAAATACATGAAATGCACATCATTAGAACTGTTTTACCTGCCAAAGGTCCTCGGATTTAAAGAGGTTGTAATAAACGCTTCCATATACCCAGTAATGTGACTGGCCTTAGGTGATATACAGAGATAAAAAAAAAAAAAGTTGTACCTGTCCATCTGCAGCCTTTTCTCCTCTACATCCATTCAAAGTGCTGAATGATAAAGCTTGTCTGAACTGTTTGCAATAAGGGGTCAGGAAGCTGACGTTATACTCTGCAGAGCTCAGCGAGGAGAGCTCTGAGAGCTGATTGGCGAAAGGGACACCCCCCCTCCACACAGCACACAGGATCAGAGCTGAAGCTGTCAATCAGCTGGAGATCCCTCCCCTGTCACCATATTTCTCTTGGTGTCAGGAAAACTTGTCAGTAGTGACTAGAGCTGCACAATTAATCGTTAAAAAATCGTGATCTCGATTCAACCCCCCTGACGATCTCTATTGCAGAGTTTGCCGATTCTTTCATATAACAAGTGGAGAGACTTATCTGCTCACTCAGCTGTCAAAAGAAAACATCCAGGCAGTCTGCCAAGTTTTTAAACAACGTGTAAATGCAGGAAGTTTAACCACTTAAAGTCTAAATCTTTTTCTGACACTTCTTAAGTTAAAATCCAATATTTTTTGCTAGAAAATTACTTGGAACCCCCAAACATTTTATATATAATTTTAGCAGAGACCCTAGGGAATAAAATGTCAATTGCTGCAATATATTATGTCACACTGTATTTGCCCAGCAATCTTTCAAACTTGGGAAAAAATACACTTCAATGAAAAAAAAAATGAAACAGCAAAGTTAGCCCCTTTTTTTTTTTTTTTTCGTTTTAATGTGAGAGTATATCATCAGTATATAGGAGTCTTGTGACTTGTATTAGTGTCGGGTTAAGCTTGTAGGAGGAGTTTTCATTCTCCTCTAACCCTCTGTCTGGACAGTTCTGATTGGCCCTGTGCTGATCACATGCACTCTCCCAATAAAAAAAAAGACAACAACTCTCTAACAATACACACCAAACTGAGCATGTGCAGCCTGACTCCTAATGCTCTGTTCTATGAAGAGATGGATTGGAGTCAGTTGAAGAAGAGGACCAGAGAAGACCAGATCACACAGCCTTTATACACATTGCACAGGATTAACCCCTCAGGTTCCACAGTGAGTATAACAAGCATACTTTACTGCATATACAGACTGATTTTACTGTTGTGGTTTTAGTAACACTTTAACCACTTACGACCCACCCGCCGTAGTTATACATCGCTACTTTGACGCTAAATACCGTTTTTATGGCAGCAGTTAGCTGCCAAAACCCTGGTATTTTTAAAAACAGCCGACGGCCCTCTTTCAAATAAAAATGGTCTCAGCGGCGGATTTACCGCAAGATCACTTTAATCGAGGGCAGAGGTGGCCCCTCCCGCTTAACGGAGCCGTTGTTAGCGGCAGAGACGGTCGCGTCTGCTCCCCTCACAGCCTGGATGCCGAGTGAGGGAAAGATGGCCCCGCTCGGCTTCATAGCATTGGAGGGCAGAAGTGACATCAAACGTCACTTCCGCCCAATGCGCTTAACCACTTCAGCCCCGGACCATTTGGCTGGCCAAAGACCAGAGCACTTTTTGCGTTTCGGCACTGTGTTGCTTTGACTGACAATTGCGCGGTCGTGCGACGCGGCTCCCAAACAAAATTGACGTCCTTTTTTCCCCACAAATAGAGCTTTCTTTTGGTGGTATTCGATCACCTCTGCGGTTTTTATTTTTTGCACTATAAACAAAAAAATAGCGACAATTTTGAAAAAAACGCATTATTTTTTACTTTTTGCTATAATAAATATCCCCAAAAAATATATATTAAAAAAAACATTTTTTTTTCCTCAGTTTAGGCCGATATGTATTCTTCTACATATTTTTGGTAAAAAAAATCACAATAAGCGATTGGTTTGCGCAAAAGTTATAGCGTCTACAAAATAGGGGATAGTTTTATGGCCTTTTTTCTTATATTTTTTTTTTTTTTTTTTTTTTACTAGTAATAGGGGCGATCAGCGATTGTTTTTGTTTTTTTTGTTTTTTATCATGACTGCGACATTATGGTGGACACATCAGACACTTTTGGCGCTATTTTGGGACCATTCACATTTATACAGCGATCAGTGCGATTAAAAAATGCATTGATTACTGTGTAAATGTGACTGGCAGTGAAGGGGTTAACACTAGGTGGCGCTGTAGGGGTTAAGTGTGTCCTAGGGAATAATTCTAACTGGGGGGGAGGGGCTTTGTGTGACAGGACACTGATCACCGCTCCCGATTACAGGCTGCTGTGATCAGTGTCCTGTCACTATGCAGAACAGGGAAATGCTTGTTTACATCAGCGTCTCCCCATTCTTCCTCTGTGAGACGATCGCGGGTATCCCCGCAGACATCGAATCCGCGGCACCCACGATCACACTCACGGAGCTCGCGGCGGGCGCATGCGCGATGGCACGGCGGCAAATTTAAAGGGGCGTACCTGTACGCCCATTTGCCTGTCCGTGCCATTGTGTCGACGTAAATGTACATGCGGCGGTCGGCAAGCGGTTAAAGGGGATTTTTTTTTTTTTTTTTTTTTGTAAAAAAAAAAAAAAATTTTTTTAATTGCATTTTAGTGTAAATATGAAATCTGAGGTCTTTTTGACCCCAGATCTCATATTTTAAGAGGTACTGTAATCTTTTTTTTTTTTTTTTTTTTTTTTCCAATTCAAAGGACGTTTAAATTCTTTGTAATAGGAATAAAAGTGACCCAATTTTTTTTTTTTTTTTTTAAAAAGGACAGTGTATAAAGTAAAATTTCAATAAGAAAAAATAAATAAAACAATTTAAAACGCCCCATCCCGCCGAGCTTGCGCGCAGAAATGCATACGTAAGTCGCATATGAAAACGGTGGTCCAACCACAAATGTGAGGTATTGCCACAATCGTTAGAGCGAGAGCAATAATTCTAGCCCTAGACCTCCTCTGTAACTCTAAACTGATAACCTTTAGAAATTGTTAAACGTCGCCCATGGAGATTTTTAAGGGTAAGAGATTGTCGCCATTCCATGAGCGGGCACAATTTTGAAGCGTGACATGTTGGGTATCAATTTACTCGGTGTAACATTATCTTTCACAATTTAAAAAAAAAATTGGGCTAACTTTACTGTGGTCTTCTTATTTTTTTTTAATCAAAGTGTATTTTTCCCCCCCAAAAAAAGTGCGCTTGTAAGACCGCTGTGCAAATACGGTGTGACATAAAGTATTGCAACGACCGCCACTTTATTCTCTACGGTGTCTGAAAAAAAGATAATATACAGGCGATAATCGAAAAATTAGAATATCGTGCAAAAGTTCATTTATTTCACTAATGCAACTTTAAAAGGTGAAACTAATATATGAGATAGACTCATTACATGCAAAGCAAGATAGTTCAAGCCGTGATTTGTCATAATTGTGATGATTATGGCTTACAGCTCATGAAAACCCCAAATCCACAATCAGAAAATTGTAATATAAATTGATTGTACATAGAACAATATGGGACCTCTGAAAAGTATAAGCATGCATATGTACTCAGTACTTGGTTTGGGCCCCTCAATGCGGCGTGGCATGGAAGCGATCAGCCTCTGTCACTGCTGAGGTGTTATGGAAGACCAGGATGCTTCAATAGCGGCCTTCAGCTCTTCTGCATTGTTCGGTCTCATGTCTCTCATCTTTCTCTTGGCAATGCCCCATAGATTCTCTATGGGGTCCAGGTCAGGCGAGTTTGCTGGCCAATCAAGCACAGTAATCCCACGGCCATTGAACCAGGTTTTGGTGCTGTTGGCAGTGTGGGGCAGGTGCCAAGTCCTGCTGGAAAATGAAGTCAGCATCCCCATAGAGCTCGTATGTGGAAGGAAGCATGAAGTGCTCGAAAATCTCCTGGTAGACGGCTGCTTTAACTTTAATGAAGCACAGTGGACCAACACCAGCAGATGACACGGCTCCCCAAATCAACACAGACTGGAAACTTCACACTGGACTTCAAGCATCTTGCAGTGTGTGCCTCTCCATTCTTCCTCCATACTCCGGGTCTTTGGTTTCCAAATGAGATGCAAAATTTGCTCTCATCAGATAAGAGGACTTTGGACCACTGAGCAACAGACCAGGACTGATTTTCTTTAGCCCAGGTAAGACACTTCTGACGTTGTTTGTTGTTCAGGAGTGGCTTGACAAGAGGAATACGACATTTGAAGCCCATGTCCAGGATCCGTCTGTGTGTGGTGGCTCTTGATGCACTGACTCCAGCCTCAGTCCACTCCTTGTGAAAGTCCCCAACACTTTTGAATGGCCTTTTCCTGACAATCCTCTCCAGGCTGCGGTCATCCCTGCTGCTTGTGCTCCTTTTTCTTCCACACTTTTCCTTTCCACATAACTTTCTATTAATGTGCTTTGATACAGCACTTTGGGAACATCCAACTTCTTTTGCAATTACCTTTTGAGGCTTTCCCTCCTTATGGAGGGTGTCAGTGATGGTTTTCTGCACAACTGTCAGGTCAGCAGTCTTTCCCATGATTGGGATTCTTACTGAACCAGACTGAGAGACCATTTATAGGCTCAGGAACCCTTTGCAGGTTTTATGTCTTAATTAGTTGATTGTGGATTTGGGTTTTTCATGAGCTGTAAGCCATAATCATCACAATTATGACAAATCACGGCTTGAACTATCTGGCTTTGCATGTAATGAGTCTATCTCATATATTAGTTTCACCTTTTAAGTTGCATTAGTGAAATAAATGAACTTTTGCACGATATTATAATTTTCCGAGTATCACCTGTAATGTTTGGGGGGTTCTAAGTAATTTTCTAGCAAAAAAAAAAAAAAAATGATTTTTAACTTGCAAACACCGAGTCTGAAAAATAGGCCCGGTCCTTAACCACTTGCCGACCGCCTACCGCATATATACTGCGGCAGAATGGCACGGGCAGGCAAAATCACGTACCCATACGTGATCTGCCTCCCGCGGGCGGGGGGTCCGATCGGACCCCCCCCCGGTGCCATCGGCGGTCGGCATCTGACTGGGAGCGTCGGGAGGCGAGGGGGAGACCATCCGATCGTGGCCCCCCCCTCGCGATCGCTCCCAGCCAATGGGAATCCTCCTCTGCCTGTGTGTCGTTTCACACAGGCAGAGGATGTGATGTCATCTCTCCCCGGTCTGGCAGTTTCCGTTCCAGCGCCGAGGAGAGATGACATGTAAGTGCACAACACACACACACACACAGTAGAACATGCCAGGCATACTTTACACCCCCGATCCCCCCCCGATCGCCCCCCGATCCCCCCCCAATCACCCCCCCCCCCCTGTCACAAACTGACATTAGCAGTATTTTTTTTTTTTTTTTTTTTTTTCTGATTACTGCATAGTGTCAGTTTGTGACAGTTAGTGTTAGGGCAGATAGTATTACCCCCCTTTAGGTCTAGGATACCCCCCTAACCCCCCCTAATAAAGTTTTAACCCCTTGATCACCCCCTGTCACCAGTGTCGCTAAGCGATCATTTTTCTGATCGCTGTATTAGTGTCGCTGGTGACGCTAGTTAGGAACGTAAATATTTAGGTTCGCCGTCAGCGTTTTATAGCGACAGGGACCCCCATATACTACCTAATAAATGTTTTAACCCCTTGATTGCCCCCTAGTTAACCCTTTCACCACTGATCACCGTATAACCGTTACGGGTGACGCTGGTTAGTTCGTTTATTTTTTATAGTGTCAGGGCACCCGCCGTTTATTACCGAATAAAGGTTTAGCCCCCCGATCGCCCGGCGGTGATATGCGTCGCCCCAGGCAGCGTCAGATTAGCGCCAGTACCGCGAACACCCACGCACGCAGCATATGCCTCCCTTAGTGGTATAGTATCTGATCGGATCAATATCTGATCCGATCAAATCTATACTAGCGTCCCCAGCAGTTTAGGGTTCCCGAAAACGCAGTGTTAGCGGGATCAGCCCAGATACCCGCTAGCACCTGCGTTTTGCCCCTCCGCCCAGCCCAGCCCAGCCCACCCAAGTGCAGTATCGATCGATCACTGTCACTTACAGAACACTAAACGCATAACTGCAGCGTTCGCAGAGTCAGGCCTGATCCCTGCGATCGCTAACAGTTTTTTTGGTAGCGTTTTGGTGAACTGGCAAGCACCAGCCCCAGGCAGCGTCAGATTAGCGCCAGTACCGCTAACACCCACGCACACAGCGTACACCTCTCTTAGTGGTATAGTATCTGATCGGATCAATATCTGATCCGATCAGATCTATACTAGCGTCACCAGCAGTTTAGGGTTCCCAAAAACGCAGTGTTAGCGGAATCAGCCCAGATACCTGCTAGCACCTGCGTTTTGCCCCTCCGCCCGGCCCAGCCCAGCCCACCCAAGTGCAGTATCGATCGATCACTGTCACTTACAAAACACTAAACGCATAACTGCAGCATTCGCAGAGTCAGGCCTGATCCCTGCGATCGCTAACAGTTTTTTTGGTAGCGTTTTGGTGAACTGGCAAGCACCAGCCCCAGGCAGCGTCAGATTAGCGCCAGTACCGCTAACACCCACGCACGCAGCATACGCCTCCCTTAGTGGTATAGTATCTGATCGGATCAATATCTGATCCGATCTGATCTATACTAGCGTCCCCAGCAGTTTAGGGTTCCCAAAAACGCAGTGTTAGCGGGATCAGCCCAGATACCTGCTAGCACCTGCTTTTTGCCCCTTTGCCAGGCCCAGCCCAGCCCACCCAAGTGCAGTATCGATCGATCACTGTCACTTACAAAACACTAAACGCATAACTGCAGCGTTCGCAGAGTCAGGCCGGATCCCTGTGATCGCTAACAGTTTTTTTTGTAGTGTTTTGGTGAACTGGCAAGCGCCAGCGGCCTAGTACACCCCGGTCGTAGTCAAACCAGCACTGCAGTAACACTTGGTGACGTGGCGAGTCCCATAAGTGCAGTTCAAGCTGGTGAGGTGGCAAGCACAAGTAGTGTCCCGCTGCCACCAAAAAGACAAACACAGGCCCGTCGTGCCCATAGTGCCCTTCCTGCTGCATTTGCCAATCCTAATTGGGAACCCACCGCTTCTGCAGCGCCCGTACTTCCCCCATTCACATCCCCAACCAAATGCAGTCGGCTGCATGAGAGGCATTTTCTTTATGTCCTCCCGAGTACCCCTACCCAACGAACCCCCCCAAAAAAGATGTCGTGTCTGCAGAAAGCGCGGATATAGGCGTGACACCCGCTATTATTGTCCCTCCTGTCCTGATAATCCTGGTCTTTGCATTGGTGAATGTTTTGAACGCTACCATACACTAGTTGCTTATTAGCGTAGGGTACAGCATTGCACAGACTAGGCACACTTTCACAGGGTCTCCCAAGATGCCATCGCATTTTGAGAGACCCGAACCTGGAACCGGTTACAGTTATAAAAGTTAGTTACAAAAAAAAGTGTAAAAAAAAAAAAAACACAAACAAAAATATAAAATAAAAATAGTTGTCGTTTTATTGTTCTCTCTCTCTCTATTCTCTCTCTATTGTTCTGCTCTTTTTTACTGTATTCTATTCTGCAATGTTTTATTGTTGTTATGTTTTATCACGTTTGCTTTTCAGGTATGCAATTTTTTATACCTTACCGTTTACTGTGCTTTATTGTTAACCATTTTTTTGTCTTCAGGTATGCCATTCACGACTTTGAGTGGTTATACCAGAATGATGCCTGCAGGTTTAGGTATCATCTTGGTATCATTCTTTTCAGCCAGCGGTCGGCTTTCATGTAAAAGCAATCCTAGTGACTAATTAGCCTCTAGACTGCTTTTACAAGCAGTGGGAGGGAATGCCCCCCCCCCCCCAACATCTTCCGTGTTTTTCTCTGGCTCTCCTGTCTCAACAGGGAACCTGAAAATGCAGCCGGTGATTCAGCCAGCTGACCATAGAGCTGATCAGAGACCAGAGTGGCTCCAAACATCTCTATGACCTAAGAAACCGGAAGCTACGAGCATTTTATGACGTAGATTTCGCCGGATGTAAACAGCGCCATTGGGAAATTGGGAAAGCATTTTATCACACCGATCTTGGTGTGATCAGATGCTTTGAGGGCAGAGGAGAAATCTAGGGTCTAATAGACCCCAATTTTTGCAAAAAAGAGTACCTGTCACTACCTATTGCTATCATAGGGGATATTTACATTCCCTGAGATAACAATAAAAATGATTTAAAAAAAAAAAAAATGAAAGGAACAGTTTAAAAATAAGATAAAAAAATAATAATAATAAAGAGAAAAAAAAAA
The DNA here is from genome assembly GCA_037952925.1 of Lithobates clamitans. Taxonomy (NCBI): domain Eukaryota; kingdom Metazoa; phylum Chordata; class Amphibia; order Anura; family Ranidae; genus Lithobates; species Lithobates clamitans. The sequence continues at coordinate 821,225 of JBBGZY010001773.1, forward strand.
AAAAAAAAAAAAGCACCCCTGTCCCCCCTGCTCTCGCGCTAAGGTGAACGCAAGCGTTGGTCTGGCGTCAAATGTAAACAGCAATTGCACCATGCATGTGAGGTATCGCCGCGAAGGTCAGATCGAGGGCAGTAATTTTAGCAGTAGACCTCCTCTGTAAATCTAAAGTGGTAACCTGTAAAGGCTTTTAAAGGCTTTTAAAAATGTATTTAGTTTGTCGCCACTGCACGTTTGTGCGCAATTTTAAAGCATGTCATGTTTGGTATCCATGTACTCGGCCTAAGATCATCTTTTTTATTTCATCAAACATTTGGGCAATATAGTGTGTTTTAGTGCATTAAAATGTAAAAAAGTGTGTTTTTTCCCCAAAAAATGCGTTTGAAAAATCGCTGCGCAAATACTGTGTGAAAAAAAAAAATGAAACACCCACCATTTTAATCTGTAGGGCATTTGCTTTAAAAAAAATATATAATGTTTGGGGGTTCAAAGTAATTTTCTTGCAAAAAAAAATTATTTTTTTATGTAAACAATAAGTGTCAGAAAGGGCTATGTCTTCAAGTGCTTAGAAGAGTGGGTGATGTGTGACATAAGCTTCTAGATGTTGTGCATAAAATGCCAGGACAGTTCAAAACCCCCCCAAATGACCCCATTTTGGAAAGTAGACACCCCAAGCTATTTGCTGAGAGTCATGTTGAGTCCATGGAATAATTTATATTGTGACACAAGTTGCGGGAAAGAGACAATTTTTTATTTTTTTTATTTTTTTTTGCGCAAAGTTGTCACTAAATGATATATTGCTCAAACATGCCATGGGAATATGTGAAATTACACCCCAAAATACATTCTGTTGCTTCTCCTGAGTACGGGGATACCACATGTGTGAGACTTTTTGGGAGCCTAGCCGCGTACGGGACCCCGAAAACCAAGCACCGCCTTCAGGCTTTCTAAGGCCGTAAATTTTTGATTTCACTCTTCACTGCCTATCACAGTTTCGGAGGCCATGGAATGCCCAGGTGGCACAAAACCCCCCCAAATGACCGCATTTTGGAAAGTAGACACCCCAAGCTATTTGATGAGAGGTATAGTGAGTATTTTGCAGACCTCACTTTTTGTCACAAAGTTTTGAAAATTGAAAAAAGAAAAAAAAACATTTTTTTTCTCGTCTTTCTTTATTTTCAAAAACAAATGAGAGCTGCAAAATACTCACCATGCCTCTCAGCAAATAGCTTGGGGTGTCTACTTTCCAAAATGGGGTCATTTGGGGGGGGTTTGTGCCACCTGGGCATTCCATGGCCTCCGAAACTGTGATAGGCAGTGAGGAGTAAAATCAAAAATGTACGCCCTTAGAAATCCTGAAGGCGGTGCTTGGTTTTCGGGGTCCCGTACGCGGCTAGGCTCCTAAAAAGTCCCACACATGTGGTATCCCCGTACTCAGGAGAAGCAGCTAAATGTATTTTGGGGTGCAATTCCACATATGCCCATGGCCTGTGTGAGCAATATATCATTTAGTGACAACTTTGTGCAAAAAAAAAAAAAAAAAAAAAAAATTTGTCACTTTCCCGCAACTTGTGTCAAAATATAAAACATTCCATGGACTCAACATGCCTCAAAGCAAATAGCTTGGGGTGTCTACTTTCCAAAATGGGGTCATTTGGGGGGGTTTTATGTCATCTGGGCATTTTATGGCCTTCAAAACTGTGATAGGTAGTGAGGAGTAAAATCAAAAATGTACGCCCTTAGAAATCCTGAAGGCGTTGCTTGGTTTTCGGGGTCCCGTACGCGGCTAGGCTCCCAAAAAGTCCCACACATGTGGTATCCCCGTACTCAGGAGAAGCAGCTAAATGTATTTTGGGGTGCAATTCCACATATGCCCATGGCCTGTGTGAGCAATATATCATTTAGTGACAACTTTTTGTAATTTTTTTTTTTTTTTTTTGTCATTATTCAATCACTTGGGACAAAAAAAATGAATATTCAATGGGCTCAACATGCCTCTCAGCAAATTCCTTGGGGTGTCTACTTTCCAAAATGGGGTCATTTGTGGGGGTTTTGTACTGCCCTGCCATTTTAGCACCTCAAGAAACGACATAGGCAGTCATAAATTAAAGGCTGTGTAAATTCCAGAAAATGTACCCTAGTTTGTAGACGCTATAACTTTTGCGCAAACCAATAAATATACACTTATTGACATTTTTTTTACCAAAGACATGTGGCCGAATACATTTTGGCTTAAATGTATGACTAAAATTGAGTTTATTGGATTTTTTTTAGAACAAAAAGTAGAAAATATCATTTTTTTTCAAAATTTTCGGTCTTTTTCCGTGTATAGCGCAAAAAATAAAAACGGCAGAGGTGATCAAATACCATCAAAAGAAAGCTCTATTTTCGGGAAGAAAAGGACGCAAATTTCGTTTGGGTACAGCATTGCATGACCGCGCAATTAGCAGTTAAAGCGACGCAGTGCCGAATTGTAAAAAGTGCTCTGGTCAGGAAGGGGGTAAAACCTTCCGGGGCTGAAGTGGTTAAGTGTTTAATGCTCTTAATTGAGACACAGTACACCCTATAGAGCAGGGGTCTTCAAACTGTGGCCCTCCAGGTGTTCAGGAACTACAATTCCCATCATGCCTAGTCATGTCTGTGAATGTCAGAGTTTTACAATGCCTCATGGGATGTGTAGTTCTGCAACAGCTGGAGGGCCGTAGTTTGAGGATCCCTGCTATAGAGGATTATGCTTTGTTCACATTTCATGACTGAGGTTTTCAACCACTTTAAGCAGCTTTGCCAGAGCACCTGATTTTTCTTTGCTCCAATTAAGGAACACTTGCAGGTCTTTGACTGGACAATAAGTGCCGGTTCACACTACAGCAACTTGGGATCTGACTTGTCACATCTCAAGTTGCCCCAAGTCGCTGGACATAAGAAATTCCATTGAAATGAATGAGAGCCGTCTTAATGTACACTACTGAAGTTGCTCCGACTTCAGAAAAGGTTCCTGTACTACTTCAAGGCGACTTCTAGGCAACTTGTACCCATAGATTTCAATGGAAGTCGCCTCAAAGTCGGATCTCCATCTATATTGAAGTGACTTTACAGGAAAAGAAATTAGTTTACCCAGGCAAACCCCTCCCTCCCAGAGAGCTGATTATTCTGTGACTGGCCACAGCCAAAGTCGCCTGTCCTTGAGGCAACTTTAAGTCACACTGCAGTCTCGCTGAAGTCTCCTCCAAAACTCCAAAAGTTGCGCTGTAAGTCAGGTTGCCCCTGTGTGAACCGAGCCTTAAGTAGAAGCAGCAGACTGATGAGCTCATCTCCTTGTCACTCTGCTCTGTTATCTTATGAGCACAGCTGACTGGGTCACATGCTGCTTCTCCCTTTTAAAAGCCTGAGCTTTGCTGTACAGGGAATCAGACAATGCTGATACAAAATCAAATTCAGAATACGTTTTCTTTTTTTTTTTTTTATATCTGCATGTAATTTCAGCTTTCGATTTTACAAAATTAAGTTTTAAATTACGCTGCTTTTATTTTTACATGAAAGAGATTACAAGATGATTTTGGCAGTGATAAAGAACAGTCCAGAGCGGAGAAAAATGGATATAAAAACAGACCAGGGAAAGATGAAGAGCAAAACTTGAAGCAATCCCTCTCTAAATCAGAGGAAGAATCTTCATTAAAAGTCTCTGGGTAAGTCTGTGGATTGGGAGTTTGGCCCTGTGTAAGCTTAGAGTCACTCCAGTCAGGGTTTACGTAGGGCTGAGCACTCTTCCTACTACCATATGGCAGTGCCAAGAACCAGCACTATCACATGGCTGAATCGCATGCTCCTCCGATGCCTGGAATTATGCAGATTTTATTGGCTTCTGCTGATGGTTTGATTGTTAAAATGGATTGACATTCAGGCTAAGCAGGGGGTACTTAAAGCGGACCTTCAGTCATTTTTTAATCTTTCCATCCATTAAATCTTCTGCCCTTGTTGTTTTAACTTTGGATAGTAAAACATTTTTCTTCTGCCAGTAAATACCTTCTACAGCCCACTTCCTTCCCACAGCCTAGACTTATGACATCATGCACAGCTCTCTCTCTCTCACTCTCGTGAAAGTTTGCCCGGAAGGGAGGGGGGGTGAGTCATAAGAGGGCCAATGAGAGCTGCAGGGTTGCAGAGCTGGAGGCCTGCCTCTGTGTGTCTGTGTAATTCCAGGAAGTGAACAGGCAGCAGCTTCAGCTGCCCACAGTTAAATTGGTTTGCAGCCAGGCTTAGTAGAGGGAGATTTCTACAGCATATTTGGCAAGTACAGAATAACAGTATATATAAAGTTAATATGCAAAGTGATTGGAGGGAAGCTTCAGAATGGCAAATATGTTTTCTTTTTCATACATCATGGGACACAGAGTTATATTCATTACCTGCTGGTTATACTTCATCTCCAAGTGAATGGACACTGGTAGGCCAAAGGTCTTTAGACAGGAAGTGATCCCCTATATAACCCCTCCCATACAGGAAGCACTTCAGTTTTTTACCAGTGTGTGCAAGGTGGATGGCACAGTTTGTTTGCGCTCTCTGAGCTCCAGGTCTCTAGTCCCTAGTCAAGGGATTGACCGATCGGATCCATTTGACACAGACTTTATATGCTTGGATAAATGGTACCCGAGCCTCGCAAAGAAGACTCGAGATCCTCGAGGTTTTGCCTGTAATGTGACCTCCGGACGCTGGACACTGCGAAGTGGCATCCTGGACACCACAGCGCTAAGGCATTCATGCAGGGTGCTGTACAGGTCCAAGGGAGTGGACCCTAAACATGAAAAGGTTTCCCAGTCCTCAAGTGACAGGAACCCACTGTGAAGGGTGAAGACAGGACAATATGTGTTGCCAGTACTGCTGGATAATGGGGCACTGCCACCAAATGTGGTGTGTGCCTTCCGCTCCTGAACAGCGATTTTAGCAGGGAGGGAAACAAAATTTTTTTATTGAGGTGGGAGTGACAGCATGTGTCTGGCAGAAGGCACCTGCTGGAGAAGAGTGTTACCATTTACCACAGCTGGGGAGGGGCCTGTAAGCGGGCAGATTGCAACACTGCAATTGCGGTGTATTAATATTTGGGGATGGTAGGCCCTTGCAGTTCAGTTCACAGCATGCTGCCAGGGACACAACCAGTTTTGTGCAACATTCACAGAGTGAAAGCTCCTCTCAGATTCAATATCATCTATATATATATATATCTATATATATCTATATATATATATATATATATATATATATATATATATATATATATATATATATATATATATATATATATATATATATATATATATATATAATATATATTGGGAGGAAGAAGGGAGGAGGAACACTTGTGGGCACGGTGCGGTCAGTGTTAAATATTGGCCTAATCTGGATAATAATCGGCCAATGCCGATTTCTCAAAATTGGGCAAATATCGGCCAATATATCGGTCGACCTCTAAAAAAAATACACACACATACACATAATATGCTGGCTGGCTCATGTCCGCTAGTTCACATTAAAGAAACTTGATAATTTAGTTGTTCTAAATTACAACATAGTACACAGGGAAAAGGGGGCAGGGAGTATAGTACTGCAGCTCCCTCACAGTATTTTCCATAAATTGGGCCTCAGCCCAGGGTGGAGCTACAGGCAGCACAAACGTAGGTTGTGGTTTTATTGCACACAGTGTCCACGGATTAGAATGGGACAGAGTTCCCTGGAGGATTCAGTAACCATTATTTTGGGATGATACTTCTTTAACTACTTAAGGACTGCCTGCCGCAGTTGTATGTCGGCTTTATTAAAGAGGAATATTGTTGTTATGGCAGCAGCTAGCTGCTATAACCCCGGTATCCTCTTCAAGAGCGGACGGTCCTCTTTCAGATAAAAGTGGTCTCTGTGGCGCATTCACGGCAAGATCACTTTTATTGGGGGCGGGAGAGTGCCCCCACTCCCGCCGCGCTTCGGTCATCTCCGACTGGTCCGGTTAGCGGCGGAGACCATCAGGTCCTCTTCCCTCACAGGCTGGATGCCAAGTGAGGGAAAAATGGCCCCTGCTTGGCTCCATAGCATTGGATGGCAGAAGTGACGTCAAACATCGATTCTGCCCAATGCTCTTAAAGGGGATTTTTTTTTTTCTTTGTAAAAAAAAAAAAAAAAAATGACATTTCATTATATTTTTTTTTTATTGCATTTTAGTGTAAATATGAGATCTGAGGTCTTTTTGAGCCCAGATCTCATATTTAAGAGGTCCTGTCATGATTTTTTCTATTACAAGGGATGTTTACATTCCTTGTAATAGGAATAAAAGTGACCCAAAACATTTTTTTTAAAAGGACAGTGTGAAAATAAAAAGTTAAATAAAACAGAATTTTTTTTAAAGCGCCCAATCCCGCCGTGCTCGCGTGCAGTAGCGAACGCATACATAAGTTGTGCCCGCATATGAAAACTGTGTTCAAACCACAAATGTGAGGTATTGCCAGGATCGTTAGAGCGAGAGCAGTAATTATAGACCTCCTCTGTAACTCAAAACTGGTAACCTGTAGAAATTTTTAAACATTGCCTATGAAGATTATTAAGGGTAAAAGTCTGTCGCCATTCCACAAACGGGCGCAATTTTGAAGCATGACATGTTTGGTATCAATTTACTCGGCATAACATTATCTTTCACAATATAAGAAAAATTGGGCTAACTTTACTACTGTCTTATTTTTTTTAAGTCAAAAAAGTGTATCTTTTTACCAAAAAATTGCGCTTGTAAGACCGCTGCGCAAATACGGTGTGACGTAAAGTATTGCAACAACTGCCATTTTATTCTTTAGGGTGTCTGAAAAAAAAAAATAATGTTTAGGGGTTCTAAGTAATTTTCTAGCAAAAAAAAATGATTTTAACTTGTAAACACCAAGTTTGAAAAAATAGGCATAGTCCTTAAGAGGTTAAAGTGACAGCGTGCCCCTTAAGAAAAATGGAGTGGACTTTCTGACCTTTTCCAATATAGCATTATCAGTTCTCTAAACTAAAGTAAGGATAATCACAAGCTTTTCCGGCATTGTTTTTCAGACATAAATCCACAGAGAGATTGGTTAGTGAGAAAACCCGGATGGAAGCCATGGATCTCAGTGTTGACCGTCTCACGCTGCTTGGGCGGATGCATGCGGCTCGGGTCATTGTGGAATCCTTAAAGGTCAAACCAGAAACCACGTATGTCCCCCTGGGCAAAAGAGGCAGCAATGGAAAACCGCCAAGGGCAGCATCCTCTATCAAACGGTATGTAGCGATTGGAAAAGATTGGTGGAAATGACCGCCTGCAAACACGCAACCGTCCCAGCCAATCTGCTGCAAGTTAGGATAATAAAGACTTTTTTTTTTCAGTTTAACTTATTTATTCCCCTAGAAACAATCTGTTTTGTGTAAGTATTGGGACTTATCTGGATCAGGACAATAAAATGAGGGACTTCATTTGCAGTAAACACTAAGTGCTTGGCTTTGTGGACTCCTGTCACATGATAAACATTCCATTGACAAGTTTAATAAAGAGTAAAAACCTGCTTTTTATTTACTTTTATTATTTTTTTGGAATGTTTCAAGTATAAGTTCACCTTTTCGGAAAAAAAATGAATACACACCTTTTTGCAGGTAAAAAAATATGCATTTATTATTTTACTGGAAGCCTACAAGGCAAGCATTGCACCTGCGATCAGCATATTGCAGGTGCAATGCAGGTCTCCTTGCATACTGTCAGTGTAAGCTGTCTGCTCCTGCCTCGTATAACCAGGTAGTTACACAATTACAGGAAGAAACCATGAACTATCTAGAGCGGTCAACGATACCCTGGTAGTTCATTGAGAACTACAAGTTGACAGCTGCAAAAGCTGTCGGTACTTGTAGTTCTCCCATTCATAAGACTCTGTGACTAAATGGCACAGCCAGGTGGGCAGAGCCTTGCACAGCCACGATTTAATTTTTTTCTTTTTCATACATCATGGGACACAGAGTCAGGATAATATTCATTACCTACTGGGTTATACTCCATCATCAGGTGAATGGGTCACAGGAGTGCAATTTGTCTTGTACTCCTGTGACCCGTTTTCAGCAGAGAGTGGGCTAAAGTCCGCTCTCTGCTGACGTCACAGGAATCGGTCCAGGCACAACGTCATCGCGCCAAAAAGTCTGGATCCGCCAGGTGTCTGGACTGACTCCAGTCTCAGCCCCTCAGAGAGCCCGTCCCCATCCCTCCACAGCTCGGGGCTCCAGTGAGCATGGAGGAGCAGAGTGGAGAGCTACTGATTGACAGTCAGCAGCTCTTTGCTCGGGGAGCTTTTGACTGTCTAGAACCATGCCATTGGCGGTGTTCGATCGCTCGGTTCTTAGTGCAGAGGTGCCCCGGGAGACAGATGCAGCATCCACCTAGGTAAGTATGATGGGGGGGGGTTGGGAGACCCAGAAGCCCATAAACCCATACTTCTCTTTTAAAGCTCGTTTAAGCCCTTCCTGTGTGGTCCTGTGGACAAAAATGAAGAGAATCTCTCCATCAAGGACAAAACAGCGATAAGAGTAGACATTGTTGTTCCTGTGGTGGCTATTTTACTGATGTGTGCTCCAGTGAGGTCCCCCCCCCCCCACACACTTTCTATGTGGTTCTGGGGACAAGAAGGGACACGTGATAACAAGGACACAGACAACAGTAAAGAAGCTGACAGTGGTCATAACCTTTCCCCTATCAATAGCAAATAGAAGTTTGTGTTGGAGTTCTACCTTAACTATCCCTTCTCCCACCTCCATGCCTCATTGATTTCATCACATTTTCAAGATCATTAAACAAAAGAATAAAAAAGTATGTAAACCTGGTAGTAAGTAAGCACAAGTGTCTTTGTGAATAAATTCCATTTAAACCATGAAGGGGAACTCCTACTAAATACACCGTTAAGACACATAATATTTATGAGCTGTTTCTCCCAGCATATTTTATTTATTTTTTTTGTCCAGCCATTTAAGTTAAAAATCTGAATCAACCCTCTGTATACTGTTATACACCTTTAGACCCCCCCCCGTACACTGCTATACACTCTTACACATTTCTGGCAAACTTTGCATAAAAACAGAGATTTTTTTTTTTTTACATACATTGCAATACATGTTTAAGCTGGCCAACTCCGTCAAAGTAATCCCTCTCTGGCCAGTCCCTACTCTACTCTGCAAAATGCAAATTACTTACTTGCTTATACCATACTTCAGTGGATCTAATGCCAATATGGGGCAAATGGGACACCATACTAAATACTTCAGTGGCTCTAATGCCAATTTGGGGCAAATGGGACACCGTTGCAGGAGAGCTATAGGGAGTGCAATAGAATTAAGATATGTCTGTGCTCAAATCCACTTATGTGATTCCCACAGTACTTCTACACTGCACAGGCAGCATAGAGATGCTACTAGTCACTTGTGCAGTTTTACACTTCATGTGTCACGTTCTTGCTTCACTTTTTAGGAATAGGCAACCTAAGGTACCTGTGCCAAGGCAGGCATGCAATGTAATTTTCAGTGGCAGCAGGAAGATGGTCATGGGCACATGCTTAACCACCTAAGACCTGGAAGATTTTCCACCTTAATTTTTGCCATACGGCGCTGCGTCTCTTTAACTGATTGCGCGGTCATACTACCCTGTACCCAAACAAAATTGACGTCCTTTTTTTTCCCCACAAGTAGAGTTTTCTTTTGGTGGTATTTTGAACCTCTGCGGTTTTTATTTTTTGCGCTATAAACAGAAAGACCGACAATTTTGAAAAAAAAAAAAAACTTTTTTACTTTTTGCTATAGTATCCAAAAAAAATAAAAATTAAAACAAATATCTTCTTCCGTTTAGGCCAATATGTATTCTACATATTTTTGTTAAAAAAATCAAAAAAAAATCACAATAACGTATATTGATTGGTTTGCGCAAAAGTTATAGCGTCTACAAAATGGGGACTAGATTTATGGCATTTTTATTATAATTTTTTTTTTTTTTACTAGTTATGGCGGCGATCAGCGATTTTTAGTTGGTCTGCGAAATTGCGGCGGACAGATCCAGAAACTTTTGACACTTTTTTTTGGGACCATTGACATTTATTTAGCGATCAGTGCTAAAAAAAAAATGCACTGATTACTGTATAAATCACACTGGCAGGGAAGGGGTTAACACTACTGGTGATCAAGGGGTTAAATGTGTTCCCTGGGAGGTGCTTCTAACTGTGGGGGGGGGTGGACTGACTGGGAGTACAGAGATCGCTGTTCTCAATCACTAGGAACAGACGATCACTCTGTACTCCCCTGTCAGAACGGGGATCTGTCTGTTTACATTGACAGATCCCCGTTCTGGCTCTCTGTGGAGCGATTGTTTGTGGCCGGCGGACATAGCAGCCGCCGGGCCACGCGCATCAGCTCCCCCGCCATGCAGTGGGCGCGCGTGCCTGCTATCCCTATGAAACAGACCGATGTACAGCTATGGCGATTCTCGGGAACGAGCCAACCTGCCGCAGAATAATGACGGCGGCTGGTCGGCAAGTGGTTAAGCACAAACTGGCTTGCTGGATAATTCTGTGGTGGGCCCTTGCTTTCCTATACAACACAGCTGCCATAGGCTGTAGTTGACAGCTCACTAGGCTGTAATTGCCGAAGCCTGTCCTGCCCTTCTGTGTTTTACGGGCCACCAAGCTCCATGACTTTTTAGAGACCTGCCAGATGTCAGACATTTTCAGTCTTCCGACTATCAGCCCAAGCCCACCTGTGATAGCTGAGGTCATTATGTGAACAAGCCCACCAAACCTACCCTCCACTCCTTTCTCTTAGTGGAATGCCAGCTGCAGTAGGTAGGAATGTAAACTCCCTGCATTCCTGATGGTGCCGGAATTGGGACTGATCTGAGATCGTGGTGCCCCTATTCACTGACACACTACTTGTAAAATTGACCCTTAAAGTTGAAAATCTTTTCCGCCTTACTAATACCCAGTTCTTAATAGAGATTCTGGCTAAAATGAGAATCACAATTTTTTTGCTTAGACGATAGATCACGATTCTTTCACGATTCTCTCACATAGTTACATAATAGGTGAGGTTGAAAAAAGACACAAGTCCATCAAGTCCAACCTATGTGTGTGATTATGTGTCAGTATTACATTATATATCCCTGTATGTTGCGGTCATTCAGGTGATTACCCCGTATTTATCGGCGTATAACACGCACATTCATTTTAAGAGGGAAGTTTCAGGAAAAAAACTTAAATTTTAAATAAGGAACTTTGAAGCAAAATAAGGGTCAGTGCCCATCTGCAGCCTCACCATTGCCATCAATGCAGCCTGATCAATGCCCATCTGCAGCCTCACAAGTGCCATCAATGCAGCAGCCTCACCATTACCTTCAATGCAGCAGCCTCGCCAATGCCTCAGTGCAGACTGATCGATGCCCATCTGCAGCCTAGAGGGGACAGGGAGGGGGGCAGGACAAGCGCCGACAGATTACATACAGTGAGAATCTCCTATGAACAGTAGACAGAACAGTAGTCCAATGGCGGCCCAGGAGATGGGACTTCTTATTACAGAGGCCGCCAAGTAAACAGAGGATTCTCACTGTATGTAACCTGACGGCGCTCATCCCACCCCCTCCCTGTCCCCTATTGGGCAGCTAAAATTGAAGTATTGGCATATAACACGCACACACTATTTGCACCCGATTTTCATGGTGAAAAAGTGAGTGTTATACGCCAATAAATACGGTATCTAATATTTTCTTGAAGCTATCAATGCTCCCTGCTGAGACCACCACCTGTGGAAGGGAATTCCACATCCTTCTCGCGGCGTAACACGCGATTCTCGCGGCGTAACATCATTTTTCACATTAAAACAAAAAAATTGGGCTAACTTTACTCCTTTTCGTTTTTTTTTTTTATTCATTGAAGTGTATTTTTTCCCAAAAAAATGTTTTTATAAGAACGCTGGGCAAATACAGTGTGACATAAAATATTGCAGCAATTGACATTTTATTCCCTAGGGTCTCTGCTAAATTATATATAATGTTTGGGGGTTCCAAGTAATTTTCTAGCAAAAAATATTGATTTTAACTTAAAGTGGTTGTATACTTATTTTTGAAACTTTCCTACAGGTAAGCCTATAATAAGGCTTACCTGTAGGTAAAAAAAATATCTCCTAAACCTGTATGGTTTAGGAGATATTCCCCTCGCAATGAGCCGCTGACTGCAGCGACGCATGCGCACAGGGGATTCTCGGCTGAAAGCCCGGCAAACTCCGGACCTTGCCGGAAAGAAGTCTCCCACGCGCATGCATGCATGCCACTCACAGCGCCGGAGCCGCGATACACGGAAGACACGCCGAGGGGAAATGTCAGCTCCCTCGGCGTGGACCGGGTGAGATGCCGGCGCCTCGTTCTAAGGTAAGTATCTCATAATGAGCTAGTATGCGGTGCATACTAGCTCATTATGCCTTTTCCCTTACAGGTGTAGGGGAAAAAAAATTCAGCGCTTTTACTACCGCTTTAAGAAGCGAGTGTCAGAAAAAGATTTAGACTTTAAGTGGTTAAACTTCCTGCATTTACACTTTGTTTAAAAACTTGGCAGACTGCCTAAACTTTTTTTTCACACAGAAGTTTATCCCTTTGATCTAACTAGGAAGTGTTAGTTACAATGTTTCATGTTAAAAACTTGGCAGACTGCCTGGATGTTTTTTTTTGACAGCTGAGTGAGCAGATAAGTCTCTCCACTTGTTATACAAAAGAATCGGCAAACTACAATAGAGATCCTCAGGGGGGTTGGATCTAGAGCACAATTTTTTAACAATTAATTGTGCAGTTCTAGTTCCTAATAGTGATTACTTTTTTCTCTATTCTCTGCTGGCAGAACATACTTTGTGGAGTTCCAATTTCCAGTCTCCTCCAAAAACAAAGCGGGAGAGGTTTCTGTGGCCGCTGAGATCACCCGACTGGTGTCCAGTAAGACTGTAAACGGAGGTGAGTGCTCACTAGCGGAGATCGGTTCTCTGCATTGGAATGTTTTCTTCTTCATCTCAGTTGATTGTTTTAAGTGAGCCTGTCCGGGTCCCCACAGCATTTATGAAAAAAAATGTGAGCTCTGCTCCCCTGGCCTTTTAAAAAACAGAATGTTGGAAGTTGATTGGACGCTTCTATTGGTGTGTAGATGGCAGGAAGGGATAGAGCTCACACAGCGGGAAGTTTAGGCCTGTGTTCATTGACCCAGCTGGGTTAAGAGAATCTTCCTGAGTGCACAGGAAAGATATTTTGGAGCTATTTATATTTAAATCATGCTGAGAAACATTAAGTGATCACTTCTCAACCTAGAACCCCTCTTGATCTTGGAGCAATACAGTAGAAACGTTATTCAGATTTGGTTGATGCAGCTTCTATTTATAACAGATCTTCCATATCGGTCCCGATAAGTTTCCCATGATGGAGGAATCCCTTGGGGAACATGGTCCCTTCCCATATTTTGGCATGACAAGGGAAACCCCATTAAACAATCACATGAAAGGCAGAACAGAATGACCTTCTCTGTCCAATGGCTGACTCCCTTCTTTCCTGAATGGGAAGATTATGTTTGTTTTAGTTTCCCCATATCATACATGGATACGTAGAGCTTTATGAGCACACACAGGTTTATTTCATTTCTCATTAAAAGATAAGTTCACTTTTAAAAAAAATAAAATAATAAATGCACTTTTTTTTTTTTTTTGCAGGTAAAAAAAAAAGTGCATTTATTTTTTTTGTTACAGTAGCTTGTAAAGCATTGCACCAGCGATCAGCAGATTGCTGGTGCCATGCAGGTCTCTTGTAGGCCTGTCAGTGTATCGGCTTGCTCGTATCTCATACGAGGAAGCCGATATATTCTGACAGGGAGGCTCAATGAATTACCACAGTGCTCACAGCGCCCTGGTAGTTCTTTGAAAACCACAAGCTGACGACCACAAAGGTTGTCGGGACTTGTAGTTTTCCATTCACAGGACACTGGGAATAGGTGACACGAACGGGCGCTTGGCCACGTTTTGTTTTAAAATTTTGACAGCTAACGGGGAGGGAGAAGATCCCCACTAGCTGTCAGATCGGGGAGTAGGGCCGGGAACCAGTCCGTTCGTAACATTTTACACCCTGAATATGGGTGTAACATGATACAAAAGGTGAGCTTATCCTTTTAAGTCCAGCCTTTCTTGTGGACTATTACAAATAAGTTTTCATTATTCATAAATATAGTTATGATTTTATTTTATGAAACCCCTTTCACACTGGGGCCGCAGCCATATTAGCGCTAAAGCGCCGCTCGTTTTAGCGGCACTTTAGTGCTGTATAAGCGTCACTTCTCGGCCGCTAGCGTGGCGCTTTTTACCCCAAAGAAAGGGGATAAAAGCGTCCGTGTTGCGGTGCTTCCGAATTGCTTTTCAGGCACTTTGGAAGCGCTGCCCATTCATTTCAAGTGTGAAAAGACCGCCCCAGTGTGAAAAGACCGCCTCAGTGTGAAAAGAAAGCCTCAGTGTGAAAGGGGTCTTGCATAGCCACATCCAGAAGAAGGAAAAAACCCTTATGAAGCATAACCCAATTTGCTACAATGAGGGATAAATTCTTTCCTGACCCCTGGCGGCGATTGGATAACTCCCTAAAACGTCACCCTAAATTTTTTTTTTAGCTCCCAACTCTGGATGGTGTTCATGTGAAAAATCCAGATTCAGAGGAATGTAAAATATAAAGGTTTCCATTGAGGGACACAGGGATAAAGTAAATCCTAGACTTGTGGGTTATATGCAAGTGCCTACAAGAGATGGACATTGGCAAATAAAAAAAATGAGTCCATGTTTAATTTCCCTTCAAATGGTTGGCCCACACAAGTTATTTATTGCACCAATAGGTTGGGCACACTGTATTAACTGTGTGTGGCCTTTGCTACATACAGTAAACAGCACTGTGTTCTGGCAGTGGGATGGGAACTTCCTGTTCAAATCCCAGGATAAAATAGGGATCGTGACATCATCGATCTATCTCTCCGCCTTAGAGAAAGTCTTAAATCTTCAGGTTATACTGCCACCCAAGGCTCGACAAACTCCAGGTGGCAGGTCACCGTGGCGAGTGGAAAATGCGGCCTGACGCCTGGGCTGTTGTCAGCCTCAGTGGCTAGTGTGAGGAGGGGGCGCAGCTGGCCGGCAGGTGTCTCGAGCGTTTTCTGATGCCGGGAGTGGGAAGCCCTACCTTTTTGGTCGTGACTCGTTACCTGCTACCAGCTGCCTAGGTTTTTGTCCCCCAATTTGCCCTCAGCACATTCCTCAGTAATGTGTCCTGGACCTCTTGCAGCATGCCCCCTGATAGTAGCAATGTTTGTAGCCTGGAATTGTGCAGTCCCCCTCAGGTGTACTTTGAAGTCTATCCACTGGTTGGAATCTTTTTTTTCGCAGTAAGGTGCAGTTGGGTTCTGAGACGTTTTTCTTCACAGTCAAGCAGGATTTAAAGTATAAGTGGGTGGTATGAGTATGAGTGGAGCTGACAGGGGGCAGGGTGGGAGCCCCTTGCATGAAGCGTTCCCTGTGTGTATCTCTCTCCTCCCGCTGGTTTTGGTTCTACATCAAGCTGTCCAGGGAACCTGCAGCAGAAACCAGCGGCTCTGAACGGGCACAGCAATGGCACCAAGCCAGACACAACCTCGCAGGGGATCCCCCTAGACAGCCTCCGACTGCGACTCCGAGTCTGGTCAGAGCAGCCTGACAGCCGCCACTCCCTGGACAGCCGGTGTGACCACCTATCACTGTCCATCATTGCTACCTCATCAGTGGCCCGTCAGTGCAGCCTGATCACCGCAAATTAAATGAGGGAAAAATAAATGACTTCCAAAATTTTATAAAAGATTTTCTTTTGTCAAAATTTTAGGTCTTTTTTCATGTATTTACCGAAAAATAAAAACCCCAGCGGTGATTAAATACCACCAGAAGAAAGCTTTATCTGTCTCAAGAAAAAGCTAAAGATGTCATATGGGTACAGCGTCGCAGGAATGGGCAATTATCATTGTGACAGCTCTGAAAGCTTAAAATTGCCCTAGGCAGGAAGGGGGTGCAAGTGCCTAGTAGGCAAAAAGTTAAAAAAAAAAAAAAAAAACTGGCTTCTAACTTTTTTAGCTGGCTCCTAGATTCAAAGCAAATTCATCAAACCCTGCTGCCACCTACAGGAGGATTGGACACTGGCATACAAAAAAAACTGTAGGCCAGCCCAGGGTATAACCCCTCCGTCTACCTGCATGCTTCAGGTTTTTTTGCTAGTGTCCTAGGAGAATTGACATCTTTTTATTCCCTGTTTTCTGCCAACTTTGCCGTGGAAGGGGTTAATGCTATGGGGTTTGAACAAATTAATGGGGTGGGCAACTTTATGGCGAATGAGGTTTAATGTAGAAAAATGTAAAATAATGCATTTGGGTGGCAAAAATATGAATTCAATCTATACACTGGGGGGATTCCCTTAATTTGCAGGAATTTGCTCTCCCTTCCTGTTTGGCTATGGGACAGGAAATGAAGGGAAATCTCCACAATGGGACACAGATGGCAAAGAATAAACTGACAGGTTATGACCCTCCCTTAAGCTATCCAACATGAGTGGGGGGGGGGGGGGGTTTGTCTGTAGTTCTACTTTAAAAGAGAAGTATGTTGTTTTTGTTTTTCTGCCTATTCCTACTTACCTTGGTGGATGCTGCATTTTGTCCCCCGCTGCCTCTTCACTGAGAACTGTGTCACCGAACACCGCCGATGGCTCGGTTCTCTCACCTCCCTGAGCGGAGAGCTGCTGCCTGTCAGTCAGCATCTCTCCTGCTCTGCTCCTCCACTCTCATTGTAGCGCTGAGCTGTGGAGGGGCGGGGAGCGGCTCGCTGAGAGGCTGAGATGGCCATCAGTCCAGGCACCTGACGGATCCAGATATCCTAAGGCCTCAAGCACACGAGACGCTGCTAAATGCATGTTCAGAGGCAGTTGGACACTTTTTTCAACTGCCCTTGAATGCCTTCAATATTATCCTATGTGTCCATGTACACAGTCTCGTTTTTTGGCGTTATTAGGCAATTGCGTTTAAGCTCGTTTCTCCAGAAGCAAAAAAGTTTTCCACGTTTCAGACGCTAAACGCGGTACCGCGTTTAGCCGCATAAGTGTTTTTAAAGGAATCCTATTTTTTGGACCAGAAAACACAGAAATATGATGGTAAACTGCAGCAGAGAATAACATTTTGCTACAACATTTCCAAATTTGGGGTTCCTAGCACCAAGTGGCCCCGAGATACAGGGCCCCAAATTCGGGTCGCAAAATGTCAAGCATTTTTCTGCAGCAGAGAATGACATTTTGTGACCCGACTTTGGGGCCCCATATCTCAGGGCCACTTGGTGCTAGGACCCAAATTTGGATATGGTGTAGTGCTAGTTCCACTGTGCTAGCACACCAAATTTGGGGTTCCTAGCACCACATGGCCCCGAGATATGGGGCCTCAAAGTTGGGTCGCAAAATGTCATTCTCTGCTCTGCAGACGCTTCTAGACGTGAACGCGGTAAAACGCTGCTAAACGCAGCATGCAAATGCGGCAAAACGGGCCTTTCCATTTTGATCTGTAGACACTGCGATTTTTTTTTTTTTTTTTTTTTTTTCTAAAACTGTCAAAAAAAAACAAAAAAAAAAACAGAAGTTGTGGAAACTATTTAGGCAACAATTGCTATGTGTTCAATTAAAATACCAACAGTACAAACAAATGGCAACGGCCCCAGCCTATAACTGGCCTTTACAGCAAGGAGCACATGGAAAGGGCGACGCATGTCAAAAAAAAACAACAAACTAAAATTCCCAGCTCGCTTGCAACAAACAGAGTTGACCCCATGAAAACCAAGGGGTCTCAAAATTTATAGAGTTAGGACTGCAGTACCCCGGGGTCCCGTGACGTGGCCGCTGCAGTTTATGCATCCATTTGCAAATGTGTACAAACTAAACCCCTGGTTTTAACGTAAACTGTTAGGACAATTCGGTTTGTTACAGGCTGGCTGGTAAGTGAGCTGGGAATTTTTGTTTGTTGTTTTTTGGCATGCATCGCCCTTCCATGTGCTCCTTGCTGCAAAGACCAGTTATAGGTTGGGGTGGTTGCCATTAGTTATATTGTAAAAAAACATTTTTTGGTCTTGCACAAGGATAAGATGGTATTGAGGATGTTCTTTTTTTTCTTATGGTAGTCTCTGCTTTCCAACTTGACAAAAACATTGTTCTTCCGTCCCTTTGAGCTGCAGTGCCTATTGTTTACGTTGGGTCTGTTGACATTTTCTTGGAGTCCAGTGGGGATCACAGGTCCTACCCTTCTGTGTTTATGATCATGCTTGTGGTACTGCTCTGCCAGAAAACTGAGGCCTGCTGGTAGCAGGAGGGGTTATGTCCTGGGCTGGACCTACAGGGTTTTTTGGGTTTTTTTTTTTGGTTTTTTTTTTACGGCAGTATAACCTGCTGGTTTGAGACTTCCTACATCCCTCAATAAACATTAACAAATTGATATTATTTGCATTAAGCGCCTTTCATTTCCATACATTTCTAAAAATAAATAACTAAAACATAGGAAAGACAACAGATACACATCATTAAAATGTATATGAGAACAATATATAATATTTCTAATCTACTCTATCAAAGAAGTGACTTTTTCATATACAGGGTTCTTTATTTGCTAAATGTTGTGCTGTTCCATGTGAAATTTTATTTTATGTTTTCAGGTCTGAGTATTCTACCACATTGGCATTTACTGACTTGTTTAATAATGGGCATTTTTTTTTTTTGTTACCTTTTTGCAGTCGTGAAGTTCCAGCAGCGATTTGTGTTCCCCGTCTTGTTCAGCGGTTATATGATCAAACATTGGTGGAGCACCGACCTAACTTTTAAAGTCTTCCTGAGGAAAGGAACCCAGCAAAAGGTACAAGTCCACCTTAAAGGAAAGAGCTCCGCATTGGCTAAAAAAATGAAATGTATATAATCACTGCTAGTATCAGTAGGTACTTTATGGGCCAGTTCATACCACATGCAGTCAGTGCATTTTTTTTTTGTTTTTTTTCTGCATCAAAAACGCATGGAAAGTAGGTTATATGGTTTTCAGTGGCATAGTTCATACCAGTGCTTGCAGTTCCAGTATATTCCAGTGCCAGAAAAAAAAAGTAGCACATGCTGCATTTTTCCTGCACTGGACTGTATACTGGAACGCTGTAAAACTGGAACACACATGTCCTTTAAGAAAAAAGAGGGGGGAAAAAACGCACTGAAACGCGTCAAAAACGTGCATGCAGAAAAGCATCTGAAACGCAACCAGACTGCATTTTATCGTGTGAGCTGACCCTAAATTACCTTTCCACTTTGATCTGTAGACACTGCGATTTTCTTATTTATTTTTATTTTTTTCTAAAACTGCCAAAAAAAAATAAAAAGAGAAGTTATGGAAACTATAGGCAATACTAATGTGTTGATACTTGGTACCTACTGGGGTTACCTTTTTACTTTCCCTTCTTTCCCCAGCACATGTTTTTGGGGATGTTTAGTAGATGACATAATATTGCAGATTTGGCGGGTCGTGTCCCCAAATAACCTGCTTCTGGCCCAGGGGCATTGCCTTTTTGGCACCCTGCTTCTCAAAGGTTCATGAGGCGCATTATTACAGCTTCCTGTCAGGAGCGTAGTAAAAAATTCAACTAAAACTACTCCTAGTCTTATTGCTGCGAGATAAACCATAGCAAGAGCCTGGGAAAAAAAGAAGTGTTCCCTTTCATGAACTGAAAATGAGTTGAAGGATTTGTGTTTACTGAAAACTTACCAATATTGCTCAGGCTACGCCGTCTTTAAAATTAAGGTTCTAATAAAAGATCTACCTACAAAGAAAAAAAAAAAGTAAATGCTCGCCTCTAGTACTGCCTAATGCCACCCTAATGCAGAGATATTGTCCCATTAAATCTCTTCAGCGACGGACATTTCCGGGAATGTCGGTCTCCCGGTCCAACTCTTCGCTCAGTTCCTCCTGCCTATGTCACTGCTGTGTCCTGTATAGAGCTCCAGTTAGGAAATGTTTAACACTGATTATAATGGAAAGTGCCTTACATGTTGAAGATCCTTCCCATTAGGGATGAAGGCAATCTCAGGTAAAGATATTGAAGTTCATCGGAAAGCTGGCAGCTGCTTTAAACGAGCTTCAGCACTATATGTGTACCTGGTAGTAGAGCTGCACAATTAACCGTCAAAAAATCGTGATCTCGATTCAACCCCCCTGACCATCTCTATTGCAGAGTTTGACGATTCTTTCATGTAACAAGTGGAGAGACTTATCTGCTCACTCAGCGGTCAAAAGAAAACATCCGGGCAGTCTGCCAAGCTTTTAAAATGAAACATTGTAGAACTCTTCCTTCTTAGATCAAAGGGATCCAGGCAGTCTGCCAAGTTTTTAAACAACCTGTAAGTGCAGGAAGTTGAATTAGACTTACACCTATTCGAATTAGATGCGGCTTACACAGCATCCAATTCGCAGGACATTTTAAAATACATTCATATGAATGCATCTGGTTCACATATGTGCGTTGCATTCGCACTGCGCATTGCACAAATCTGTGATAGAATGCAGACATGCTGCATTTTATTGCAGTGTACAGGATTGGGGATCGCATGTCACTGAACACCAGCGTAACGCACCGCGCTGCTGTACAATGACATGAATGAAGTGTCATTTTGTTAACTTCAAGTAAAGTTTAGTCGAAAAAAATAAAACTATGTAAAGCGCTAAAATGTGCATTACACTGCCCCCCCTGCTGCTGAACAGCTGCTGTACACTAAACCGCTGCAGTGTAAATGGGCCCGGGCTTATAACTAGATTTTAGAATAGGGTGCATATGGAAGGACTTTGCACAAAACAAACCAGATAAAGGTTTTCCCAGCACACTGAGGTGGTTGCGATTTTGTTTAGGTTGTGTAATCTGATCTCTCCTGCTAGTTCAAGTCTATTAACATGATAAATCTAGAATCTAGCTGCGTTTTTACTTGAATTTGCCATATGCTAGCTGCAAGTGATAAATATGACCTATTCATGTGCAACATATTGTATTTACTGGATTAGATTTTTATCTGTGTCTAATTTAATGATAATGTTGTACCAAACCCTGTACATTCCCTCTAACAGTTGTGGGATTCTTGTTTTCAGCCATCTGTACTTGGTTGTGCTGCATTCTGTCTCCGTGATGTTCTCCGATCTGAGCACCTTTCTGTGTCCCGCTCACTTCCCGTTCATAGCCCAGAGGGAGGACAGGAGATGGAAGATATAGGACCTCTTAAGGTAATTTTGACTTCATTTAACCAATAAAGAAATGATTTTTTTGCTGAATAAAAATGGAGAAAGGTGGAAATGTTGGGTAGTACTTCTGGGGAGTTGTGCAAAATAACCCTTTCTGAAAGAAGAAAGGAATTCTGGGTAAATGGCTTTCCTACTTAGCCGGCATAGAAGTCAATGCCCCACCCATTTGTGTGCAAGGGGCATTGACTTGTAAGTAGGGATGCACCGATTTTTTTTTTTTTTTTTTTTTTAGTAGTCGCCAATACCAATTACCGATACCTACCGCAACTGTTTTGTTTTAACTTCAGCTGACCGTAATGGTACAAAGCACTGAAAAGTCCATTTACAAACAAAATAAATTGATTTTTTTTATTTAGTGCTTTTTCAATGTGAAATGTGTAAATATATGTAAATAAAAATATTCACTAATAAAGCAAGCAAAAAAAAAAAGTTTAAGTTGTTTATCGTTTATAAAATAGACGTGAACAAAAGAAAAAAGAGCAGGAAAATAATAATTAAATGGAGGAGAATAGGGAGTTAATTAAGGCTGATTAGAGTAAATTAAGGGTTAATAAGGGGTTAAACAGAGGAGCATTTGTTCATCCCTTTGATCTGCAGATGAAGAAACAGAAATATACAGAAAGAAACAATGTTTCTTTTTATTTTAGTATTTTAGGCCCCTTTCACACGAGGCGGACTCCGTTTCTACGGAGCCCGCCTCGGTCCGCCGACTCAGCGGGAGATCAGTCCGTTGATCTCCACTGAGCCGGCGGATGACAGGTCCCTCTCTGCTCACTGAGCGGGGAGGGGCTTGTCAGGTGCCGCTGCCGCCTATGGAGGGATTGGATGAAAACGGACAGTATTTCCGTTTTCATCAGATCTCATCCAATCCGCCAGCGATGGACCTGGACGTAGGGCCATCCGTCTGCTTTTAGTGGATCGGACGGAATTGGATGTCAGCGGACATGTCTCTGCTGATATCTGTTGCTCCATAGGCTAACATGGAGCGCCCGCTCAGGTCCACCGTCAAAACTGACAGGCGGACCTGAACGGTCCGATCGTGTGAAAGGGGCCTTAGGGCTGAGCAATGTTGTTAATAAACATTGCCGGCCACTTTTTTTTTTTTTTTCGACAGCTCCAGTTACCGGACTTCTTTAACATAGGAGACCCCGCTGACAGCTCAAAGAAAGTATCGGTTTCAGGTATCGGTGCATTTGCATGAGTACCGATACTTGTGGAAATACTCTGTATCGGCACCAATACTAGTATCGGTGCAACCCTACTTGTAAGGCAGCCCATAGATGATTCAATGGAATCATAGCCCATACATGGAAGCAAAGAAAATCGTTCGATTTTTTTCCCCCATCAGCACTCAACACATTCATGTTGATGGGTGAATGCCTCCCACAGTGCTATTGTGTTCTGCAATCGGCGGCACGTGGGGAGCCTTCCTGGCTGGCAGGACACAACAGCCGCTGGCAGTAATCACATGCCAAAATTTCAACATGCTGGTTGTACCTCAGTCGTTCCATTGATCAACTGAGGTACAATCTCCCTGCCCATTCATTGATCGAAATTCGGACGGTCCCTAATGAACCGCCCAGAATTTTGATCCATGTTTGGCTGCCTTTAACCCATAGAGTTTCTTACCAATGTCCGACCTTGCCCAATGACACCATCTATTATCTGTATTATCTTTTTTTTTTTTTTTTTCTTATCATGTTCCACAGCGATTTTCACTAGGGCACATCGCTTACATTATAAATACAGAACTAGGATTGCACTATAAAAACCAGTGCAGAATGTGGTGGGTATTATACAAATATAAAAGTAATAGACATTTATGTGAGGGGATATTTTCTTTCTTCAGCAATGTTAAAGCCAATCTCTGGGTGAATATTAACCCCCATTCTTCCCACTCCGCTCTAACCTAACCCATCCTACAGGGTGCTTTTTTTTTTCCTTATCCTGTAGAGCAAGATATACTTGCCTATGTTTTACTGTACAGGCCCCTAGCTGGCTCCATTTCTGGGTGGTGGGGGGGTGAACAGTACAATTGATGATCAGATGTGCCCATGCCCTCTGGTCCACTTGCTTTGAATCAGCCCTCCTCTGGATTCTGAAAGGACCCTACTGCTAGACAGCCAATAGGAAGTGGTCATATCATGTGGGTACTGATTTGGATAACCAAAGAAGTATTGGACTTCCCATAAACAGAAGAGGAGAAAAGACTTTGGACGTGTCACGTGACTACAGCTTTACATGAGTAAAAAAAAGCTTTAAAATAGGTTTTTCCTGTTTATACAGTACAGAACAGAGGCTTCCTTAAGTCATTATGACTGGGTTATGGGAAGCTACCTTCAGTGGAAGTAGGGGTAGGAGAATCTGGAAGGGCAGAAAGAATAGGTTGATTAAAGGAGGCAACCATGAGACCCAATACCCTTATTCAGACACACAAAGTTGTGCTGTATGCCCAGTTTCACTCCAGACCAGTGGTGGTTGACTTTCTTGATATGGCGGGGGCCTTAAGTGCGACCCTTGACATCACCAAACGGCCGCACATAATATCCTGTGAATATTCAATGTCGTAGACAGCAGACATACAACAGGGCAGACTAATATCATGATACAGGAAATGGTTAAAAACTGCAGACATGATACAAGGGATGGTCAGAGACTGCAGAAAGGATGCAAGAGATGGTCAGAGACCAAGGCCATGATACTAGAGATGGCCAGAGACTGTGGGCATGATACAAGAAATGGTCACAGAGACTACAAGTATTATACAAGAGATCATCAGACTATAGGCACGATGGAAGAGCTGGTCAAAGACACTGGGCATGATACAAGAGATGGCCAGACTATGGGCATGATGCAAGAGATGGTCAGAGACTGTGAGCATGATACAGGAGATGGTC
Organism: Lithobates clamitans; assembly: GCA_037952925.1. Classification (NCBI taxonomy): domain Eukaryota; kingdom Metazoa; phylum Chordata; class Amphibia; order Anura; family Ranidae; genus Lithobates; species Lithobates clamitans. The sequence goes on from JBBGZY010001773.1 coordinate 845,493, forward strand.
AGAGACTGAGAACATATTACACTAGACAGCTAGAAATCACTGCTTTAACAGGGAAATAGGGAAACAGAGATTGATGCCTGCAGGGGGGCCCCAAGGGCTGCACAAAAAGTGCCAGTGGGCCACAAGTTTGGCACCAGGGCTTCAGACCATTGCAACTCAATATTCTGGCAGTGTGAGACAAACAGACTCCATCCTTGGACTTCCCCAAGCTATTGACGCCAAGGTCCAGACTCTTGGCATGGTGGATTTCCAGCTCGGCACTGGAGTTTGGGAAGCCCTTTCTTCCTCCTCCGTCTTTGATGGTTCTCACAATGGTTGCCAGGCTGTCAAGCTAGGGAGCTTTCCTGGGTACCCTCTTCTTGGGATGGAGACAGTGGAGGAAGCTTGCCTTCCCATCAACATTCTGGAGCTCAGGATGATTTGGTTATCCCTTCAGTGATGAACTCCCCTTCTGCGAGGATACCAGACAAGGATACAGCCCGTTGTGCCACTGTAAAAGAAGCAAACTTGTTCTTCTGGGCAGAACTGCATCTTCTTGATACCCTGTCCACAACTCGGGCATGGGAAATTGGCAGGTGAGCTTTCTCAGTTGTCAGCCTTTGGATCCGGGTAAATGGATCCTCCATCTGGAGGGGTTTCAAGTGCTATGTCAAAGATGGGGGGGAGTGGGGTGCACCAGATGTAGATCTGTTGGTATGAAGGTTTAGCAACAAAGTGGACAAGTTTGTCATCCGGTCCAGAGACCCTCAGGCCTTCATAGTAGATGCTCTGGTGACTCCATGGGATCAGTTCAGCCTGAACTATGCTTTCTGCCTCTGCAGGTTCTCCCTCTCCTACTTCGATGGATCAAGACGGAGGGCATCCCAGCACTAAATTGACCCAGGGGGATATGGTACTCGGACATACTCTGTCTCCTGCTAGATGTTACTTGGGCACTTCTGGATCGCCTGTCTCTCCTGCCAGTGTTTATTCCTTCTTGTTCACTGGCTTTAACGGCATGGCTGGTAACACCAGGGTCCTGAAGGAACAGGGTGTTTGAGATTCTATAGTTCCTAGCCATTAATAGGGTAGGAACTATAGAAGTCAACTACTCGCAAAGTCTACCTTTGCACCTGGAAGACCTACTTTTTGCTTTGTGTGAGGCAAGGAACTTTCATCCAAAAACGTACTCCCATGGGACGTATTCTGTCTTTCCCACAGTCTGGTCTGGACCAGCAGCTCAGGCCTTGAGTACTCACAAGGGACAAATATAGACCTATTGCGTTGTGCTTGAGAGTCCCCTGGCCTCTCATTCCCTACTTTGTTCAGAACGTGCCTCTGATCTCTCCTCCTGTCCAATCTCCTTTGTCCCATTGGTATCTCAGTCGGATTCTCTTGGCTCTATCTCAGTAGGGGCCGGGAGAACCCAGAGATTAGCTTTAAGATGTTTTATAATTTGCTAAACATCCCCTGACAAGTTTTATTTATGGTTTGTTGCAGTGTGCTAATAATGATTATGGTTTAAGTAGACATTTTATTTCTTGCCAACAGGTCTCTGTGGACATTGCTGGAGATAGCCGAGAGTTTTCCATTGTCCCTCAGAAGCTGTCGGAGGTGACAAAGGAGGCCTTCAACTCTTCCCTCAGAAACAGTGTCAGAATTGCAGCACCAGAACACCAATCGGACAAGGAGTCTTCTCCGGAGCCGGAGTCCCTCTCCTCCATCAATCCACCTATTACACCGGCTTTCCACCACACTATAAGAGAGGAGCCTCGGCCAGAATTGTCCCAGGAGGCAGCTGAGGAGAATGGGTTATTACTGCATGTGGTTCTCATGGTGCCAGAAGGGACAGGACTAATCCCGAGTACAGACTCGAGCACCTGTAACTCCTACCTCAAGTGTAAACTCTTCTCCAGTCAGGAGGCCACACGCTCCAGTGTTGTGTGGGGCAGCAGCCAGCCTGTGTACAACTTCTGTCAGGTAAGGTGTCATAGGTGGTGCCCGGTACTATGAATCAACCACTGGTTTCTTATTTGTCTTGGATGCTCCAATAATGAGATTTTGCTGCCATAATTCCTGACTCTTCCTGTAGAGTTCTGGGCATTCTTGCCCACCTTTTGTGTGCTCCACTTCTTCTATTACATTCTCCTTAAAGTGTATGTAAACCCAATGTCATCCTTTCTAAACTCCTGCCATAGGGGTTATCTATAAGGATATACATGTCTCCTGCATGTATCTTTACCTGTCAAATGTCTCCTCTCTGTCTGTTATTAGACCCGAAAAACTGCATATTCTGTATTCTGTGGGTGGGTCTGTCTGGAGCTCGGTGGGTGGAGTCGTGATGTCAGTAGACTCCCGCCCACCTCTACACTCCCCTTGTCAATATGCATTTTCTCCTGTGTATTTCTTACACTGAACTTCTGCTATGATCTCTAACATCCAGTAAAAAGACAGGAAACTAACCACATGACTTCAGCATGACAAATCATGCTGAGGTGTGGAACAGCCAATCCTGGCAGAGCCGCTGAAGAAAGGAGTGGGGGAGGGAATTAAAAAATAATGCATGTCTTAGGCTAGTGCACAAGATATGTAAATCACCTGTCACTCACAGCAAGGGGGAGGATTTGACAATTTTTTTCTCTGTCAAGTTTTATCTCACAGAACAATAAAAGAGGATTTCTCAGAGATGGATTAACGGTTTGTGGCAAGACTGGGCTCAAATGATAGGAAATCTCATACTCTACATTGTGACATAAAAAAAAAAATTTGGGTTTACATCCACTTTAATAAAAGATAAATTTAAATCTGTCCGCGATGCTGGGAACCCCCTCATAGCAGCTGTACAGACCCAGGAACTCAATGGCAATTGCAGAAAGTAAATGTAGGAACTCAGCGTAGGGATGTTGGGAACCCTTCATAATGGGCACAGCGGGTATGCAAAGATTTCAAAGATCGAGTCCCTGAGAGATGGAAAAACTGTTAGGGGCTTTATCTCTCCAACATCTACCAAAATCTTGTAAAAGTTTTCGGTGGACTGAAACTTTACGTTTTTAGGGGACATAATTAGAGGTCGACCGATATATCTGCCGATATTTGGTGTTTTTTATTTAATCGGCATCGGCCGATTGTGCTGATAAAAAAGGCCGATATAACTTCAGCGCGACTTGCCAATGACTAGAAGTCAATACAAGTTGCCTTTATTCTTCTGTGAAGCGACTTCTCTCCTCTCTGGGCAGCCTGCCAAATCTGATAAAAAGAACCTGAAGTGATACAATGTTTACACTTATGCATGAACTAAATTGTGTGTAGAAGCTCTCAATCCTGTATTTTCTGCTAGAAAATCACTTAGGACCCCCAAACATTATATATATATATATATATATATATATATATATATATATATATATATATATATATATATATATATATATATATATATATATATATATATATATATATATATATATAAAATATATTTTTTTTTTAGCAGGGACCCTAGGGAATAAAATAGCGGTTGTTGCAATATTTTATGTCACACGGTGTTGCGCAGCGGTCTTTCAAGTGCAATTTCAAAAAAAAAAAATACACTAATAAATTAAAAAAAAAAAACTAAGCAGTAAAGTTAGCCCATTTTTTTTTTTTCATCCTAAAGTTTTGATTACCTGTTTTTGTGTATTTTATTTTCAAGATATAGTTTTTTTTTATTTTTTTTTTTAATCTAAATTATACATAGAAGTGAACTGCTTGGAGGTTTGTTTTGTTTAATAAATGTTTAAATGTAAAAAAATTTCGGTATCACTTAAGGCTGCTTTCACACTGCAGCGGGCATGCGTTGACGGTAAAACGCTGCTAGTTTTAGCGGCGCTTTACCGTCATTTTAGCGGCGCTTTTCGGCTGCTAGCGGGGAGCTTATAACCCAACTAGCAGCCGAGGAAGGGGTTAAATGCGCCCCTGAAGCGCCGCTGCTGAAACGCTTTGCAGGCGCTTTGGCAGCGGTGCGCATTCATTTCAATGGGCAGGAGTGGTGGAGCAGCGGTATACACCGCTCCAAAGATGCTGCTTGCAGGACTTTTTTTTAACATCCTGCCAGCGCATCGCCTCAGTGTGAAAGCACTCGGGATATCACACTGAGACTGCAGGTGAGCCGTTTTACAGGCACTTTACAGGCGCTATTTTTAGCCCAAAAGCGCCTGAAAAACGCCCCAGTGTGAAAGGGGTCTAACTGTTAAATTTTATGAGATGAAGGGAAAAAAAGAAAAAAAAAAATCGGCCTAATATTTCGGCCCAGAAAAAAATCGGCATCACATATCGGCCATCGGCCACCGTGATTTCTAAATATTCGCATCGGCCAGAGAAAAACCCATATCGGTCGACCTCTAGACATAATCTTATTAGTCGATTGGAGCATTTTCTATTTTGCCTTCATTGGTTCTCCCCCTCACACAATCTCTGCTTTCCTGTGCAATGCTGATAGATCATGGCTAGTGCGAGGAGCTGAACATAGCTTACTGAATAACTGCAACCCGCCCTAGGTAACACCCACATATCACGCTACACCTATAAACCCCTATATCAAAAATGTAATATGTTGCAGCTTATCAATTCTTAAATTTGGCACTTCAGACAAAAATGCACAGGCGGTCTTGTATCACCGTCTGTTTTAATCCCCTAATTACTGGGCAACCACATGCACGGTTGTGGGGCGGTTGCAGTGCAGCACCATTAACACGACAGGGGGTATAATTCCTGCTGCAGCATGTGTACACCTACTGGGCCCTGCCTCAGCAGAGGTTGATGTGTGAAAAAAAAAAAAAAGCAGCTCAACAAGCCCTAAGTCTGGTAACCCCCCCCCACCCCTCTGCTGTCTGCTGGTCCATCGGCACTTACCCCATCGGTGGCGGGGATCCGTTGGCACATCGGATAGGCTGCGGGGGGCACCTGACAGCGTCTCCTGTGTCCTCTTCCCATCTGAGATCATGGCACCGTGTGTCTCCTCCCCTCCTCCTAGGCGCCCAATAGGATCGCCTCACCTTTCAGCCAATCGGGAAACGGGTAATGGACCCGCTCTTCCTGATTGGTGGAGAGGTAAATCAGTGTTAGAAAAGCGAATATTCATTTGCTTTTCTTGCACACCTGGGTGGGCTCCGAACGCAATGCTCTGTGCCACGAGTCCACCCTATTTTGAAAGCTATTGGAGCCCATGGCTCTAATCAATTGCTTCCAAATAAACACCCCCCCGCCGCTGTAATTCACGCGCACTGAAAGGGGCCGGACACATGAATAGGGGGTGGCCGCGAAGGCCATGGATAGATTCTTGCTATGAATGAATCTAGCCATTAACCATATAGGGGGGGTGGCGTGGATAGAGGGGGCGGTGCCCGTGCGCCCTTACTGGACGGGCTGCCCCCTGCCACACATCATATTCCAAAGGGCCAGGGGGTGTTTAGGCAGAGTGGTAACACGTATCGGGGAAACCAGTAGACAAAGAAACGCTGGGATCCAAAACACAGACCTGAGCCATAACCAAACCAGCCGCCAGCCCTGAACAAGATCCCAACTTTGTGATGCTCTCAGGCATGCCTGGTGTCTGTTTAGACCACTTTTCCCAACAAGAAGAAATTTACACCAAAAAAATTATTTACGCAATGTCTTTATTCGAGAGTGTTTGTAGTTTTTAGTCCAGGGTACAAAAGAACAGAACTTTATGTGGGACATTGATCATTATGTAGAAATTATAAAAAAAAATTCTGGATAGAAGATGCACAACATATTTTCATGTTGTTTTGTATGCGAGATGTCTGATCTCTGTGTAAAGTTATTCCTGGAGCTCCCCAGGTTGATCTGTCCCCCTGCTGTGTTTCCTACAGGTGGCTCCTGTAAATCTGACAAGCCGACTGCTGGAAAGAATGAAGAACAATGTCATGATCATTGAAGTGTGGAGCAAAGCGCCCAGCCCAGGGTCTGACCAGCTCATGGGCCTCGTCAAGCTGCCTCTGCACCAGTTCTATATGTCCTTTAGGTAAAACCAAAGTGTTATAAATGCATGGAGTGCACGTGTGGATGCATGGAGTGCACGTGTGGATGCTGTCTGATATAGGCCTTGTACTGCAGCGGCACATCTTCCCACTGTTCACTTGTGTCTTCTGATGGATCCAAAGTTGGCAGACCCTGCTGTCCACTAGGAGGCAGCCCATTTATTTTTATAGGTCAGTCAGTCTCAACCAAGGTTCTTCCAGGTAATGCTAGGAATTCCTTGACTGTGGCTAACCTCCCGACTGATGGTTCCTGCATAGTTTAAGGTCTAATACCACTTGGCAGAGCCAGCAACATGACTGCCAGTGTGTCATTCTGGCCACCCTTATAAGGTGGTGGGGGGATTCCTCCCACTTAACACCACCAATATAAGTGGTATTTTCCCAATGACCCTCGATAAACAAATCCTTAGCAGGGGGTTTCCTGAGATCTAAAAATTATTTCATGTGCCCCCTTGGGAGTAAAATGGTTGAGAAAGGCTGCCGTATGTTCAAGCCATACACTTTTTTTTTCCTTCAATCGCAATATACTTTATTGTCACCGGATGAGCAAACAAAAGCGCAAGTGAGATCATTCAGACATATCCTTCACCCATGTGACATGGCTCCGTCAGATGTGCTTCACCCACAATATGGGTTTAGTCATTGGGACAAAGGAGTCTGTGGGGTAAGGGACTTAAAGTGTTACTAAACCCACAACAGTAAAATCAGTCTGTATATGCAGCATAGCCTGCTTGTTCTACTCGCTGTGGAATTTAAGGGGTTAATCCTCTGCATTGTGTAAAAAGGCTGTTTTTATCCTGTATACATAGATCCTCCCCCTCCTGCACTATCTATCTGGGGAAGGCCAGCTAACACAGACAGGGTAGCTGAGCTGCACATGCTCAGTTGTGTGTCTTATGCTGGAGATAATAATTCTTGTTCTCAGAGCTAACCAGGTCACATGATATTGACATCACATGTGGGCGTGTATACAGGCTGTAGTGGGAATCTCCTCCTACCTGAACTCTCTGCACTGGAGAAAGTTGCAGTTTATCACTGACCGTGGTATACAGATCAGCCAAAAAGGTATATAGTGGCAGTATTTTCATGTAAAAAGAAGATTTTTAAGCTGTTTGGGGGGGGGTTCGGGGGCGCAGATGAACTATTTTTCATATTACTGGGTTCAGTAACACTTTAAATACTTAATTTTGAGACTCACAATGCGGTCTTACAGCTGTAGTTCTTAGAACCAGCAAATGTTACATATAATTAATGCTTGACTTTTTATATTATATTATCCCCTAATAGGCCCCCTTCCCCCATTCCTAAAACATGTGATCCTTAATGGTTATATATTAAAACTCTTCAAGACGGTAATATAAAAATCAAGTAAACGTTATATTTTACATGTACTAGTATGAATATATTTGTATTTCATTTGATGTGGCACAAACTTCTGGAACAAACCTTACCACCTTATAAAACCTTACCCCTTTAAACCCTGTGAGTGCTGCTCCTTATCCAAGAGAGATAAATTTATATATAGTGTGTGTGTGTGTGTGTGTGTGTGTGTGTGTGTGTGTATATATATCCTCCTTATCCTCGTTGTTGGTTATGGTGGGCACCCATTACAATGACAAACCATTAGTAAGGCAGCAAATGCAGAGGCAGGTTCTGGCCAAAAAGAGTGAATCAAAATTTGAAGGAACACCCCAGGTTTTCCCAAGGAACTCAACAGAACCGCCTTCTCTGTTTTAAAAACTGTACAGTGTTTCAATCAGAGAGAGTCTTAAAGGAAATGGCTTGTGTTGTTCCTTCACCTTAGAACAGCCTTTTTCAACCAGGGCGCCCGGGCACTCTGGGCACCTAAATAGTTTTTTACCCAAAAAAAAAACAAAAAACAGCACAGTGCTTGTGCTGTGTCATTTGGCCCCCTGTATCACCTAAAATGACTGGCTGGTTCTGCCCCCCCCCTGTAAACTGACCACGGGTTATCATGGCTGCTGAGCCCTGACACCGTGGTCTGTTTACATACCTCCGTCATCCACAGCTCTCCTGTGTGCTCCCCTTCCTCCCCGCCTGTCAGCTCGTACCAGTGCCTGCCACCTCCCCACCTGCTTCGGAAATAGCGTTATCATTTTCAGGCAATCCCCAGTGTTAGATAATGCGATGTACCAAAGAAAAAAAATGAGGGGGGAGTTGTCTAAAGATGACTGCTATGGAATATGAAAAATAAAAAAACAAAAAGACACTACACACCAAAATGAGTGAAATACAAGTTTTATTGAGCAATGGGCTCAGGATCAACAGCATAAATGCCCTAACCATCCTCATATAATCCTAACAACCACCTGAGTCCCCTTATTAACCCCTCCCAGACTAGAACCATGGACCACCTTTACAAAAATAATGCAATGTCTCCACTGTATGTGCTTCATTTAAAAAATGCTCTTGTTTACTATATTTCAGAGCTCTGCTCGGCGCTCACGTGACTGCCCGCCGCTCTACTCCTCCTCTCTTCCCCTCCTCCCGACTGACATCAGAGGGGGATTCTCAGCCCCTCCCGCTGTAGCTGTAAGATCGGGAGAGGGAACGGTGGGCTGTCACGTGAGCGCCGTGCGCCACTTTGAAATATAGTATACAACAGCATCTCTTTAATAAAGCACATACAGTGGAGACATTGCATTATCTAACAGGGGGGTTGCCTGAAAATTATAAAGTGGGTCTACAACCACTTTTTAAGGTATCTTCAGGTGTGCATTGGCAAAATGCCCAAAAATTGTATAAAAGCCAGCCTTTTAGTTACACAAAGCTACAGATTTTTTATTGTGCACTATTACGACCTTTTGGCTGCTGGCGTCCTAACAACCAATGACATCATCAGTTAATAAGGGGAATGACAGTCGCCTGCACAGCATCCTTGTTTGACCACCCCCCTGCCCCTCTCCATCAGAGCTGGGGTCACATTAGCTGAGTGATGGAGAAAAACTGAGGGAGAAGAGAAACATTGGACTACTAGTCAGTACCAGTGTTCAAAAGTGTATTTGCTTTGGTAGAATTAATCGCCTCTAGCGCTGGGCGTCCTACGTGTGTGGATGTTGCTGCATTATGTATATATTAGAATCATTTTACATTTTAGAATGGGGTGCCTCGAGACTGACTATAATTTTAAAGGGTGACTTGAATGAAAAAAGTCTGAGAAACAAGGCTTTAGAAAACCTGAAGTGATCCCAGAGTCACAGGTGTACGCGGCATTACAGCTGAAGTTTTTAATATGTTCATATTTCAACAGGCCAATGACCTTTTTAAATAAAACCTTTTCCATTTTTATTATAAACCTTATTTTTAAAGCTTGTGTCATCACTAGGTCTTTGTTTTTCTCAATGCAATACAAGCAGATCAAGACTGGTGGGAAGGGCCCATAGACTGCTGAACAAGAAGAGTTCGAAGCTGCATTGGGCAGTGTTCTTCGAAGTTTATCGTTATTGTTGTAACAGTTCAATCTTTTCTTTGCAGCGACCAGAAAATTTGCCGTCTCTTGCTCCAGGCACAGTATCCAGTGGTTGCCGTAGACAGCTTTGTGCCGGTTAATGACGTCTTCAGCGGAACTGAGCGGGGAAAGCTCCGGGTCTTACTCGCCATGGGGTCTGGTGATCAAGTTGTGGCTCTTCAGAGGTTGAAGAATGATGAAGGAATTTCGTTGGCACCTCTGCCCAGACCAGCACATTTCCTTGACCCTCCTCAGCCAACCACAGAGGTACAAAGCAGAGAAGTCCCCATTAACCTCTGTTCTGGCTTCCTCATATTGGTATACAGTATACATATTCATAAACACCATATGTGTGTATATTGTGTATGTGTCTATACAGTATACAGTGCCTTGAAAAAGTATTCACACCCCTTGAAATTTTCCACATTTTGTCATGTTGACAACCAAAAACGTAAATGTATTTTATTGGGATTTTATGTGATAGACCAACACAAAGTGGCACATAATTGTGAAGTGGAAGGAAAAAGATAAATGTTTTTTTCAAATTTTTTTTTTACAAATAAATTATATGAAAAGCGTGGCGTGCATTTGTATTCAGCCCCCTTTTACTCTGATACCCCTAACTAAAATCTAGTGGAACCAATTGCCTTCAGAAGTCACCTAATTAGTAAATAGAGTCCACCTGTGTGTAATTTCATCTCAGTATAAATACAGCTGTTCTGTGAAGAGCTCAGAGGTTTGTTAGAGAACCTTCGTGAACAAACAGCATCATGAAGGCCAAGGAACACACCAGACAGGTCAGGGATAAAGTTGTGGAGAAGTTCAAAGCAGGGTTGGTTTATAAAAAAATATCCCAAGCTTTGAACATCTCACAGAGCTCTGTTCAATCCATCATCCGAAAATGGAAAGAGTATGGCACAACTGCAAACCTACCAAGACATGGCCGTCCACCTAAACTGACCGGCCGGGCAAGGAGAGCATTCATCAGAGAAGCAGCCAAGAGGCCCATGGTAACTCTGGAGGAGCTGCAGAGATCCACAGCTCAGGTGGGAGAATCTGTCCACAGGACAACTATTAGTCGTGCTCTCCACAATTCTGACCTTTATGGAAGAGTGACAAGAAGAAAGCCATAAGAAGTCCTGATTGTAGTTTGTGAGAAGCCATGTGGGGGACACAGCAAACATGTGGAATAAGGTGCTCTGCTCAGATGAGACCAAAATTGAACTTTTTGGCCTAAAAGCAAAACGCTATGTGTGGCGGAAAACTAACACTGCACATCACCATGAACACACCATCCCCACTGTGAAACATGGTGGTGGCAGCATCATGTTGTGGGGATGCTTTTCTTCAGCGGGGACAGGGAAGCTGGTCAGAGTTGATGGGAAGATCGATGGAGTCAAATACAGGGCAATCTGTTAGCGTCTGCAGAAGACTTAAGATTGGGGTGGAGGTTCACCTTCCAGCAGGACAACAACCCTAAACATACAGCCAGAGCTACAATGGAATAATTTAGATCAAGACTTGCAGCTGTAATTGCAGTGACAGGTGGTTCTACAAAGTATTGTCTCAGGGGGGCGCCATACAAATGAACCCCACACTTTTCATATATTTGTAAAAAAAAATCTGAAAACTATCATTTTCCTACCACATCACAATTATGTGCCACTTTGTGTTGGTCTATCACATAAAATCCCAATAAAATACATTTACGTTTTTGGGTGTAACATGACAAAATGTGGAAAATTTCAAGGAGTATGAATACTTTTTCAAAGCACTGTATAATATACACAAAGGGTGCCGTTTAGAGCCTTCAAAAGGCTCAGTCCTATAGGATATCCACCGCAAAAGAGTTTGCAGCACAAGTGTAAATTTTATTAAGGTCCTGTTGCATATACTTTTTTTTTTTTTCGAAAGTTTTAGGTTCTTGTGGAAAAACTGCTATGAGGTCCACTTTCACACTGAATGGGGGTTTGAAGTCGTGCTGAACTCCCACGATTTCAAACCGGCATCTCAGTCCGGCTTCAGGGGCTTTGAGGGACATCTATGCGGGTTCGTGCACAGATGTCTATTGAAATCACCCCCGAAGTCGCCAAAAGCAGTGCAGGAACTGCTTTTGGGGATCGGTGCGGCGTCGCATCGCTTCGGGCGGTGGCGTTGCCAGCAATAGGCTCCGATTTGGCATGCGATTTGACATGTCAAATTGGCCCGGTGTGAACAAGGGCGATGGCTAAGCATCAATCAAATCCATATTCGCTCTGACCACCATTCACCCTAAAGTGTATGTGTGTGCGTATAGAAAATACATTTTTCTTTAGTTTTAGATTGGGTTGGGAAGGATTAGTCCCCCTGGCATGTTTTTATTGCTTTTCTTGTTCCTGTTGGGGAGATTCATCCTCTCAATTAGTCATTGTCACTGGGATAGACAGTGATGGGAAATCCACAATTTGCAGTTGTCACCAGAACGAGAGGCAAGCGCAAACCTTCCAATGGGGACATCTGTTCCAGTGACAACTGTTTAATGGGAATTCCCTCTCCTTTTTTTTTTTTTTGTAGATATTTCCTCTACCTGTTGCGTTTTCCAGGACCAGAAGTTAAGGGAAATCTTCCCACCTAAACATGAACAACTAAAAAACTGACATGAGGTTATAACTCTTCCCTTCTGTATTTTGGGGGGGGGGGAGTTGTGGCTATAGATGCACTTTAAAAACCGCATCATTTTTCTTACATACACAGTTTCTGAAGGTTACTTGTATGATAGGTTGGTCTTTGTACAATTGTGGTATAAGTTCAATACACCACACTGATTTCCTCTTATAAGCAGAGTCTGAAGGGGTGAGTCACTTGCTGACTTCTTTTAGGCCACTTTCACACTTAAGACCGCCCCACGCTCGCGGTAATGCGCTGCTCGATTTAGCGGAGATTTACAGGCACTGCGCGGGGGCGGCAACGAGCGCTTTTAACCCCAAAGAAGGGGTTAACAAGGGGTTTAGAGCGCCGCTGCCGAAGCGCTGCACTTTCATTTCAATGGGCAGGGTGTTTTGGCACCTCCCCAAAAGATGCTTCTTGCAGGACTCTTTTTTTTTTTTTCCTGTCCTGCAAGCGCACCGCCCCGGGCTTTCACACTGGGGAGGCTTGAGAGGCGCTTTACAGGCACTATCTGTAGTGCTAAAACGCCTGAAAAGCGTCTTCAGTGTGAAAGGGGTATTATATCATGGGGTCTCCAGCAGCAGGATCACCGTCACCTTGGTTTTCTCCCTTCCAGCTGCAGAGTCTTACTTTCTCTTCCGTTCATCGACGGACACAGCGCCTCCTTAATCTTGACCATTGGGTTATATTGCCTCCGCAGGAGTAGGACTAGGCAGAACAAAAAACACCTGGCAACCCCCTAGGGCTGTCCTCAGTCAGTATATAACCCCCTCCCTGCTCTAGGTATTCAGTTTATTTCTGTCTAGTCAGGAGTAAGGACCTAGCTCCTTGTTGGGATCTTTTGGTCCTAGCAAATTTAACTTTTTGTCTTTTTTCTTCCATGCATTTTCTCCTGGAAGATCTGCAATCAACTGCCTGGCTGGGTGACTGGCTGGATTAGCTAGATCCAGTGGTCTCCCCAGTTCAGCCAGCGAGCGCGTGCAGACCGCAGCTAAGCGCTAGGTGGGCCGCGACATAGCCTCAATGGATAGAGGCTGGCCCGCGAGTTAAATGTCTCACAGAGTCGCATACGAACGGGCTCTGCTCCGAGTCGCAGCGGTCCCTTGGCCGACAGCCCCCCACTTCGGTGGCGAGAAGTTCTGTCTGCAGAGAGTGCAGCGGAGACCCCTAGGTGCATGCCCTGCTGTGTGTGCAGTGTGAGGTATTGTGCAGTTTGGGGGTCCCAGTGCGGAGTGCACAGCGGTGTCCCCTTAAATGTTCACCCTGCCTGGTGGAGTACAGTACCTTTTTGGAAGGGGGTCCTCTTGCAGATGGGATGGATAAAATGGATGCTGACCACTGGTGTTTGCTGGGTCCGAATTGTGGCGCTCCTTCAGCTGGGAGGGCGAGTCTTTGGGGGGTCCTTGTGTATCTCCTTCTCTGCTGATAGGTACCCTGGCCATTGGGGTGTCCCTTGGTGGTGCCAAAGATTCCTTTTGTACTACAGGGTCTTCTTTCCTATGGAGCCTCAGGGTCATATCTCACCCACTGATCCCCTCATGGAGGTGGCAGGTCCCTCAGAACCCTAGCTTCCCATGGTTGCGCTGACGGCGGTACTTGAATCATTGGTATCCCGGTTGGAAGTAGTGTGTAGGCAAAGACCCAGGGGGAAGCGTCCCCCGCCTTCCCCTGCTCAGTCTGTCTCATCTGATTCTGAGCCTGATGCCACCGGGGACCCGTCCAGGGGGGTTTATTATCTCGCCCCCCTGACACGTCCGATAGTGAGGATGAGTCCTCCTCAGTCTATGCAGCGAGTGAAAAAGCATTGGTGGACGCACTGGTTACTGGTAACCAGTGCGGGAGACTCTAAAGATGGAGGAGACGGCTGACAGTGTCCTTTGGTACGCATAAGTCACATCTCACACCAAAGGTGTTTCCTTATCTGCCTTATTTTGATAGATTCACCTATAAGAAATGGGAACAACCAAAGTCGCCCTTTGTGATCCCCAAACGTTTCTCAGTACGCTACCCCTTTGAAGAATCACTTTTAAAAAAGTGGACTACCCCACCAGTGGTGGACCCTCCTGTTTCCAGGTTGAATAAAGCAACCATGATCCCAGTAGAGGAATCCCCGTTCTTTTAAGTACAAGGCAGACAAGAAAGCGGAGGCTTTGGCACGCCGCATGTTTACTATGGCTGGTTCGGCATTGCGTACAGTCTTGGCCTCGGCCCTGGTGTCGCAGACCCTAACTGAATGGGCCAAGCTTTTGCGCCAGGGTCTGGGTGGTGAGCAGGTTCCCGCTGCTTATGTTGATTTAGCGGACCAGTTGGTCCATGGGCTGCAGTATATTTGTGATGCAGCTCCTGTGCTGTCCAAGCTTTTTGTTTCAGCGGTGGTGATTAGACGTGTGCTGTGGCTTAAAAATTGGTCAGCAGTCCAAGCCTCTAAGAAAGCTCTCATTGATCTGCCTGTTTGGGGCTACCCTGGATGACATCATTAAGGGTGTCACGGGGGGGGAGGGGGGAGAGTACTTCCTGCCTCATTCTAGGAAAGGGGAGGAGCCTCGTCACAGACGGGGGCCTTCCTTAGCCCATAAGAAATTCTCCTGGGCTCCCGGGACTGCAGATAAAGGAAACAGATCTCTCAAGAATTCCCCAGGAAGTTCCACGCAATCTTGGTCTTGTAAGTCTAGAGCAGTCTTCTCCGGATCCACTGACAAGACTTCTTCAGCATGAAGGTCTGCCCTCACCCATTGCTGGGGTGGTGGGACATCTTCGCTGGTTTTTCAGATTCATGGACCTCCTTCGTGAGCATCAAGGGGGTCCTCGAATTGAACCTTTTGGGTGTAACAAAGAAGGGGGACAGAGTTCGTTCACTTCAGGGGGCCCTGTGTCTCCTTGTGCGGCTATAATTCCTGTAAAGGTTTGGGTGACGTCCGAACTACCCAAGGTTCCCTCTAGCCCTGTCCAGGAAATTAGGTGACCTGGGTCTGACTCTGGAGTTTATGCTGACCAGGTTAGTAGTTTTTCTTCTTAAATGTCGACCCCTTCAGTTCAATAGGAAGTAACTGAGGCTCGTGGCAATCTCAAAGGGCTGAGCTTCCATCCTGCTTTACATTAACGGGTTTTAATGGCCCAGCCATTGATAGGTACTGAGAGATAGAGGTCTGTCGGGAAAAGTGATCCCTGCTATGGTGAAGACAAGGAAGTCGACTTCTAGTAATGTATGCCATCGTGCGTGGAAATCGTACATTTCTTGGTGTGAGTTGATTGGCGTTCATCCTCAATCCTTTTCCATGGCTCGGATCTTAGCTTTCTTCGGGGCGTTGAGCAGAAGTTGGCCTTGAGTACCATCAAGGTCCAGGTGTCTGCCTTAGTTTTCTTCAGCAACCCCTAGCCGCTCACTCTTTAGTTCGTACCTTCATTCAAGGAGTCCGGCATATGGCTCCGCCTATATCGGTTCTTCAGAATTCTCCATTCGAGAATATTCGGGAGATTTCCTTACCTACCTTGCCCCAGAAGGTGGCATTCTTGGTGGCTTTTACCTCGGCCTGCAGGGTTTCGAAGTTGGCAGCATTAATTTGTCGTAGTCCCTATTTAGTACTCCATAGGGATAAAGTGGTTCTTCGTCCCTGTCAGTCATTTCTGCCCAAGGTTGTCTTTGACTTCAATTCGAATGAGAACATTGTGTTGCCATCCTTGTGTCCCAAGCCAGCTCATCCCGGGGTATTTTGCTTTGCATACCTTGGATTTGATTCGGGTGTATATGGTAGCCACTGAGCCCTTCCGGAGGTCAAACTCAATTTTCGGTTACACAGGGACCAAGGAAAGGGATGGCCACTTCCTCGGCTAGCATCTCAACATGGGTCAGACAGACTGTGACTCAGGCCTATTCTATTAAGGGTCGGGTTCCTCCTTTCCCTGTCACGGCGCATTCTACTCGGGCGCTTAGTACTTCTTGGGCCTTCCGTCGTCAAGCGTCGGTATCACAGGTTTGCAAGGCAGCCACTTGGTCGTCAGTGCATACCTTCACTAAATTCTATAAAGTAGATATTTTGCCATCTGTGGATGCTTTTTTTGGCCGCAAGGTTTTGCAGGCTGATGTTTAAAGAGGGGAGGTCCCTCTTGAGGGGTGTTTTTTCTTCAAATTTTTATTTTTTCAGATGGGGCTCCTGTGTCCTGGTTAGGGCTCTTGTGGTTAGCCTTGGGTTATTGTGCCCACCCCTCATTTTTTTTCTTTGGCACTGCTTTTGGATGTCCCAATGGTCAAGATTAAGGAGGTGCTGTGTCCTTTGATGAATGAAGGAGAAAATGGGATTTTTGTACTCACCGTAAAATCCATTTCATCGACGGACACAGCACCCGCCCCTCAATGGAGTTTTTGATACTTCTATTACTGTTTGCTACTAAACTTAATACCTAGAGCAGGGAGGGGGTTATATACTGACTGAGGACAGCCCATGGGCGTAGCAAGGTGTTTTTTGTTCTGCCTAG
This sequence comes from Lithobates clamitans, assembly GCA_037952925.1. NCBI lineage: Eukaryota > Metazoa > Chordata > Amphibia > Anura > Ranidae > Lithobates > Lithobates clamitans. The sequence goes on from JBBGZY010001773.1 coordinate 862,095, forward strand.
TCTTTCTCCAGGGGAGGCGCTATAACCCAGTGGTCAAGATTAAGGAGGCGCTGTGTCCATCAATGAACTCTGAGAAATGGGTTTTACGGTGAGTACAAAAATCCAATTTTTCCTGCATTGCATTCCCCTTAAGACCCATCTCCCCTGTCTATTTGATGGGCGCTAGACAGAACAGGAGACATTGGGACAAATGGAGCAATAAAAACATTTTCTAGTAGAGTGCAGATCAGGTAGAAACTCTCTAGGGATTCAACTGCTGTCTGTGTCCACATGAGGGATATTTTCTGAACTTCCTGTCCATATGAAGAGTTTCAGGAAGTGAGGAACAATCTCCTCCATGAGAACACAGACAGCTGAATGTAAACAAAGACCGGAGGACTTCAGTTAGAGGTTGGTATGCATCTATAGAGGACGACGGTGGGTTAGGTTAGTTCAGGGGAAGGATGCAAAATGGAAAAGTGCACTTTTAATTTAAAGTGCACTCATAACCACTGAAGGTCCACCCTGTAGTAGTTTTACTGTTACAGGGCGGCACTTCTGTATAACATATTTTGGCTCTTCCGGGTAGCGGGCACGAATGTGCACCGCTGGTGGCTCGCTCCCGCTGTGATTATACACAGCTGGAGCTGAGAGGTGGGTCCCGCGGAATCGATATCCGCCGGCACCCGCCGATTGCTCGGTACAGAGGCAGAACGGCAATATGCCTATGTAAACAAGGCTGATCGTCGTCCTGTCAGTAGGGAAGGCAGTGATCCTGTGTCTCTGCAAAGCAGGAACATGGCTCCATGTCTTCCCCTAGTAAAATCATCTCCCCCCAGTAAAATAATCTCCCCCCTATAGTACACAGAAACACTGGCTAGGCACACAGTTAACCCTCTGATTGCCCCTGTTAACCCCTTACCAGCCAGTGTCCGTGCAGTGACAGTGCATATTTTTCAGCACTGATCCCTGTATTGGTGTCACTGGTCCCCAAAAAGTGTCTGTCAGTGTCGGAATGTCTGCCGCAATATCGCAGCCCCGCTATAAGTCGCTGATCGCCGCCATTACTGATAAAAATTAATTTAAAAAATAAATAGAAATATCCCGTAGTTTGCAGATGCTGTAACTTTTGCGCAAACCAATCAATATACACTTTTTGGGATTTTTTTAATAAAAATGTTATTTTTTTATTGAACATGTTTTATAGCAGAAAGTAAAAAAAAAATTATCTATCTATCTATCTATCTATCTATCTATCTATCTATCTATCTATCTATCTATCTATCTATCTATCTATCTCTAGATAGATAGATAGATAGATAGATAGATAATAAATATATATATATATATATATATATATATATATATATATATATATATATATATATATATATATATATATATATATATATATATATATATATATATATATATATATATATTAGAGAGAGAGAGAGATTTATTTAATAATTTTTTTTTTTTTTTTCAAAATTGACGTTTTTTTGGTTTTTGTTTGTTTATAGCACAAAAAATAATAAAACGCAGTAGTGATCAAATACCACTATAAGAAAGATCTATTTGTGGGGAAAAAAAAGGACATCAATTTTATTTGGGTGCAGCGTCACACGACCGCGCAATTGTCAGTTAAAATAACGCAGTGCCGTATAACACAAAAAATGGCTTGGTCAGAGGGGGGGGTCAAATCTTCCAGGGGTCAAGTGGTTAAAATCTGACATAGAATTCTCAAAGGGGACAGAAGTTTTCCTGTTTTATTTCAGAACTTAAAGAGAAAAAAAAGAAGCATTGCACATGCACTGTTTGCAGTAATACAGAGTAAATCGCACACAAAGTTGTTTGTAAGCCTGGCAATGACTGTTATTGAAATGGCAGGAAAACTGATCAATGCCTTTTTTTTTTTTTTTTTTCCCCATAGCTGTACATTATCATAGTAACGTCCTCTGTGTTCTGTCGTCTTCTCAGGTGTCTAGAACTGCAGAGACTGCGATTGATCACGTGTTTGACATCCACGTAGAAAACGTGAAGGGCCTGACCCCTCTGCAGTCCACCGTGTGGGGAGAAGCGGACTGCTATGTGCAGTATTACTTCCCTGTGCAAACCCCGGTCACCGGACTAGAAGCTGAGCTGCCAGAGAGAAGTATGCTAACTACAGACATAATCCTTTAATATTCTGTTCCCACTAACCTTAGGATTTCAAGCTAACCTGTCATTACAGTGGAAACCCACCCACCCTGCTCTGTGCTAGGTGTAACATCCAGAGTTTACCCTTAGCTTTGATACCTGCTGCCCCCCTATCCCTGATGCTGAAAGGATGCTGGCAAATGCAGACCATAATCCGCATGGCTGTACTTGGAACAAACTTGAAGCCTCACACCACAAGTTCACCCGGTTTACAGTAACTTCATTCTTCCAGCACCGTGGACACTCCGCTCGCAGCTTCTACTGCAATGTGTTTCATTCCCTGCTGGTTCTTAGTCATAAAACCTAGAGTGGTAGGCTCTATGACTAGGATATAGCAGGGGGGTGAAATGCATCAGTGAGCAAACTGTGAATGGAGTGTCTTCAGTTTTGCTGCTGGACAAATAAAGTTACTTTGAACAGGATGGACTTGTGGTATGCAGCTTCACATGCCCAGAGAGTAGGAACACTAGTGACTGGGTGCCCTAGGCAGCAGTGCGGCTGCCTAGTTTGCCTAGAGGTAGCACCGGCCCTGCATAGTGGAGGCAGCCAGCATGAGACCTGGGAGCTGTATCTTAGACTCCCTGTAACTTTTTTTTTTTTTTTTTTAAGACCCCTTTCACACTGAGGCAGTTTTCAGGCGTTTTTAAAGCTAGAAATAGCACCAGAAAACTACCTCCCATTCATTATAATGGGTGCTTTCACACCGGGCGGTGCGCTTGCGGGACGTTCAGAAAAGTCCTCAAAGCAGCATCTTTGGGGCAGTTTGGGAGCGCTTTATACAGCGCTCCCAAAATGCCACTGCCTATTGCAATGAATGGGCAGCTCTTCTGAAGCACCGAAACACAGGAGTTTTTAAACCCTTTTTGGGGTTAAAATCACTCCGCTAGTGGCGCAAAAGCAACGCTTAAACTGCAGTAAAACGCAGCTAAAACGAGCGGCGCTTTACTGCTAACAGCCAGCGCTTTCAGTGTGAAAGCAGCCTTAAAGTGGTTGCATACCCTTACATATACCCAGTGAAGCCACTGGCCTCAGATGATGCACAGAGATGAAACAAATCCTATGACATAAGTTGTACCTGTTTATTTGCAGTCTTGTCTCATCTACATCTGTTCAAAGTGCTGAATTTATACAGCTTGTTTGCGTGTTCAGAAAGCAGGGGGAGAAGAGCTTAAAGGGGTTGTAAAGGCAAGTGTTCTTTCAACTTATTGCATCCTATGCATTAAGGTGAAAAAACAACTGGCAGTGACCGGCCCCTCGAACTTGTCCCACGGGTGACGGTTCGTCCCTTGGCTAGGGGGTTCTCAGCTGTTGATTGGATAGCTTGATAGCAGAGCAGCCATTGGCTCCCGCTGCTGTCTGTCAAATCCAATGACGCGGCCACTGGGGGGCGGGGCCGAGTCCTGCATTCGGCATCTATGGACGCCGAATGCTGGACTCGAGAGCACGCCCGCAAGGTAAACCCCCGGTTTACCCATTAATGTACACACAGCACCCCATATTGACAGAAAAACACAGAATTGTTGACCTTTTTGCATATTTATTAATAAAGAAAAACTGAAATATCACATGGTCCTAAGTATTCAGACCCTTTGCTCAGTATTTAGTAGAAGAACCCTTTTGATCTAATACAGCCATAAGTCTTTTCGGGAAAGATGCAACAAGTTTTTCACACCTGGATTTGGGGATCCTCTGCCATTCCTCCTTGCAGATCCTCTCCAGTTCTGTCAGGTTGGATGGTAAACGTTGGTGGACGGCCATTTTTAGGTCTCTCCAGAGATGCTCAATTTGGGTTTAAGTCAGGGCTCTGGCTGGGCCATACAAGAACAGTCAAGGAGTTGTGAAGCCACTCCTTCGTTATTTTAGCTATGTGCTTAGGGTCATTGTCTTGTTGGAAGGTAAACCTTCGGCCCAGTCTGAGGTCCTGAGCACTCTGGAGAAGGTTTTCATCTAGGATATCCCTGTACTTGATCGCATTCATCTTTCCCTCGATTGCAACCAGTCATCCTGTCCCTGCAGCTGAAAAATACCTCCACAGCATGATGCTGCCACCACCATGCTTCACTGTTGGGACTGTATTGGACAGGTGATGAGCAGTGCCTGGTTTTCTCCACACATACCGTTCTATCTTGGTCTCATCAGACCAGAATATTTCTCACCATCTTGGAGTCCTTCAGGAGTTTTTTTTTAGCAAACTCCATGCGGGCTTTCATGTGTCTTGCACTGAGTAGAGGCTTCTGTCGGGCCACTCTGCCATAAAGCCCCGACTGGTGGAGGGCTGCAGTGATGGTTGACTTTCTACAACTTTCTCCCATCTCCTGACTGCATCTCTGGAGCTCAGCCACAGTGATCTTTGGGTTCTTCATTACCTCTCTCACCAAGGCTCTTCTCCCCCGATAGCTCAGTTTGGCCGGACGGCCAGCTCTAGGAAGGGTTCTGGTCGTCCCAAACGTTTTCCATTTAAGGATTATGGAGGCCACTGTGCTCTTAGGAACCTTAAGTGCAGCAGAATTTTTTTTTGTAACCTTGGCCAGATCTGTGCCTTGCCACAATCCTGTCTCTGAGCTCTTCAGGCAGTTCCTTTGACCTCATGATTCTCATTTGCTCTGACATGCACTGTGAGCTGTAAGGCCTTCTATAGATAGGTGTGTGGCTTTCCTAATCAAGTCCAATCAGTATCATCAAACACAGCTGGACTCAAATGAAGGTGTAGAACCATCTCAAGGATGATCAGAAGAAATGGACAGCACCTGAGTTATATATATGAGTGTCACAGCAAAGGGTCTGAATACTTAAGACCATGTGATATTTCAGTTTTTCTTTTTTAATAAATCTGCAAAAATGTCAACAATTCTGTGTTTTTCTGTCAATATGGGGTGCTGTGTGTACATTAATGAGGAAAAAAATGAACTTAAATGATTTTAGCAAATGGCTGCAATATAATAAAGAGTGAAAATTTTAAGGGGGTCTGAATACTTTCCGTCCCCACTGTATGTTACTCTAGGTCTGCCACAAGGGCTGCGAAGCCCAATGGTGACCCCTACGTGTTTCAACTCCGTGGAGTCTTCTTCAGGGGGTTCTGGTGGACAGAGAATAGTAGTAAGTTCTATAAAACAATAACCAAATATAAAAAAACAAAAATATTCAAAAGCATACATAACCATACGTAATTGCGCATATCTTCAAAATGTTGGTTTACAGTTTCAACTTATAAGAAATCATCAAGAGATTGAGCAATCTTTTAGCATCGCCGGAGGACATCCAAATGTCCATCTATCAATAAATAGCACAAGGGAAAGAAGCCTAATAATATAGAAGGTGTCATAAATTAAAAGGATAATTAAAATAGGATGCAGGTCAGACCAAAAATTATCCCAGTGCACAAATTGGTACTTAATCACAAGTCAAATTGGGACAAAAACAGAATATACTGTATACTGTATTTATTGGCGTATAACACGCACTTTTCCACCCTGAAAATCGGATGCAAATAGCGTGTGCGTGTTATACACCAATACTAATACAATTTTTTTTTTTCGGAGGGGACAGGGAGGGGGGCGGGACAAGCGCCGTCAGAATACATACAGTGAGATCTCCTGTTTACTTGGCGGCCTCTGTAATAGGAAGTCCTGTCTCCCAGGCCGCCATTGGACCACTGTTCTGTCTATCATAGGAGATTCTGTATGTAATCTGTCGGCGCTCGTCCCGCCCCCCTCCCTGTCTCCTCTAGGCTGCAGATGGGCATCGATTAGACTGCACTGATGGCAATGGTGGGGCTGCTGCATTTAAGGCACTGGTGAGGCTGCAGATGGTCACTGACCCTTCATTTGCTTCAAAGTTCCTTATTTAAAATTTTAAGTTTTTTCCTGAAACTTCCCTCTTAAAATGAATGTGCGTGTTATACGCTGATAAATACGTTATATTGGACATATTGTGTCTTATTCCCTTTTGATTTTTTTAATCATGCTTTGATAAAATCTTTATAATTTTGTAAACATTTGTCGATTGGTACTGGTGCCTCAAAGTCCCTCCCATGGTTGTATTTATTTGAAGCATTCAGGACTAGAGTTTAGGCTTCGTGGGCTAGATGTGGATGATGTCCACTTCAAAAAGAGCTCCAGGCAGTTCCATATTTCTATCCTTACAAGTTCACTTACAGCCCAACCCCAGGAAAGTTGAAAATTCTCCCATGCAGTGGGATAGCGCCCATACTACAAAGTTTTAACTGATTGTTTGGATCTAGGAGGCATAGAAAAGGAGATTTGACCGCACTTCTGCACTGCTAGACTGGTCCCCAAAGTGTCTCCTGCTCCATCCTCCAGCTGTCTAGGGTCCCGACATCTTCAAGACCAATGCTGAGCCTATAGCGCTGCATTAGACCTGATGACGCTGATAGACTGCCTGCAGCTGCAGCATAGTGGAGCACAGTCTGCTGGGGGAAGTAAAAATGCTTTTACTCTCCCCTAGAATAAATGAGCGGTTCGCAGTGCAGGCACAACCCCACTGCAAGGGAGAGCTTTTAGATTTCCTGAAGTTGGACTTTAAATGGCAATCCCGCTTTTCCAAGGGCTGTGTTTGCCCTCTACACTCCCTATCAGCCTTCTGTATGTTAGTGACTGAGAGATTGTAGAAAAAAGGTACGGTCACTGAGTTCCTCTCTGCCTTTCTTTTATATTTCAGGTATCAGCCTGAAGCCTGTGCGGACAGCCACCACCCTGTGTGTACCGGATCCTGTCTTCAATGACCGGCAGAGCCACACTCTGGTGGCCCCTTCAGACACCCCGGTGCAGAGGCTGCTGCTCAGTGCATACTCCATGCAAGGTCTTTCCGGAGGAGGAGGGGTGACGTTTGAAATGTGGTGTCGGTAAGGTGCCCGGACAAATGAGATTACAACAAATCATCACATAGTAAAATAACATATATATAGTATATCATATGAAGGATGTTACTTTTACTCAATTTAGACCATATTTTTATCCTTTTGCCTTTGTGAGCCTTTGCTACAATTTCCAGGAGTGTTAAAGTGCAACCGTCACATTGCAGTAGATCTAAAGAGCATAATTTAAAGTGATTGTAAAGGCTCGTTTTTTTTTGGTTTGTTTTTTTGTTTCTTTTTTTTCTAAACATGTTATACTTACCCCCTTTTTTTGCAGTCGGTTTTGCACAGAGCAGCCCAGATCCTCCTCTTCTCAGGTCCCTCTTTGCTGCTCCTAGCCCCTCCCTCCTTTGAGTGCCCCATAGCCAGCAGCTTTGCTACAGGGGGCACCCAAGCCGAGTCAGTGCTCCCGTGTATCCATTCAGACACAGAGCCCCGCCCTCTCTCTCTGCCCTGATTGGCTGACTGACTTTGATTGACAGCTGCAGGGAGCCAATGGCGCTACTGCTCTGTCTCAGCCAATCAGGAGGAGTGTACTAGATGGCTGAGGGGATCGTGGACATCGTTGGAGAGAAATGGGGCTCAGGTGGGTAATTAGGGGGGTGCTGGGGGCACTGCAAGACACAGAAGGTTTTTTTATCCTAATGCAATGAATGCATTAAGATAAAAAAAGCTGGCTTTAAAACTCCTTTAACGATATTCTGTCTCTTTTGAAACACTTTAGTATCCTCTTTACCTTTAATTTAAACTGATAGGTAAACACACACTGTTTAATTTACTTTGTCCCTTTTATTTCTATATGTGGATGATGGCACTGTAATTGTTTTAACCACTTGCCGAACATCCACCGTCATTTTACTGCAGCAGGTCGGCACAATCCCACGAATCGTCGTAGCTATGCGTCGGCTCACGGGATCGGGATAGCAGGCATGGCCGCTGCACAGCGGGGGTGCCGATGCTCTTGGCCAATGGTCGCGATTACCGCTGGTCACAAGCGATCGCGTGTAAACACACACTTCCCTGTTCTGTTCTGAGAGGAGTGACAGATCGTGTGTTCCTATTAGCTAGGAACCACGATCCGTCACTTCTTTTAGTCAGTCCCCTCCCCCTTCAGTTAGAAACACGTGGCAGGGAACACAGTTAACCCCTTGATTGCCCCCTGGTGTTAACCCCTTCCCTGCCAGTGTCATTTATACAGTAATCAGTGCATTTTTATAGCACTGATCGCTGTATAAATGCCAGTGGTCCCAAAAATGTGTCAAAAGTGTCCGATGTGTCCGCCAAAATGTCGCCGTCCCGATAAAAATCGCAGATCGCCGCCATTACTAGTAAAAAAAAAAAAATAAAAATGCTATAAATCTATCCCCTATTTGTGTAGACGCTATAACTTTTGCGCAAACCAATCAATATATGCTTATTGAGATTTTATTCTTTTTTTTTTTTTTTTTTTTTTTACCAAAAATATGTAGAAGAATAAATATCGGCCTAAACTGAGAAAAAATTGGCTTTTTTAAAAAAAAAAAAAAAAAAAAATGGGGATATTTATTATAGCAAAAATTACAAAATATTGTAAAAGTTCTATTTGTCAATTTTGTTTGGGCGCAACGTTGCACGACCGCGCATTTGTAAGTTATACGCCCACATGTGTGACTCTATAAGTCACCTGGGCCGCTTAGATGTGATAGGGAGGAAATGCTCAGCATAGAAACTCACAATGAAAACTGAGCATGTGCAGAGCTGCCAACACTGCTCTGTAAAATTCCCAACTGAACTGGGGACATGGACAGAAGGTGGACATAGAGAACAGCAGGATCAACCAGGTTTTTTGCAGAATACAGAAAATTAATCTCATAGTGACTGAGAATGAACAGCATGTAATATAGCATTTATTGATGGGTTTTTATGATGTGGGTTTAGTGACACTTTAGCAATTACTTCTATATGTTTTTGCTATTATTCGCTCAGCTCAGAGCTTCCTCTTCTGTGTAAAATAGGTTGTAAAAGTAAAAAAAATGTTTTTACTTTAATGCATTACATACTGTTAGAAATTTGCTCCTGCTCCTTCGAATATTCTCATCACTGACTTAATTCCCCCCCCCCCCCCCCCACCACTTATGATTAGAATTGTGCACTGCCGAAAAATTTGTTCCTTTTTCTTGTTTTTATTCGTTTTTGTTTTTTTTTGTTTTTTGTTTTTTCTGGGTCATTCGTTATGATCACAATTCGAAAATAAGAAAGAAAATCCAAAAGAATGAAAATTCTAAATATTAACTAATAATAACTATTACATTATAGGAATCGGAATTTCCTTTAAAATTTGGCTGTTAGTGAACGTAACAAATAGGAATTTATCCGAAGTTACAAATTATCCGAAATAACGAATGCTGCATCTAAACAAATTGAACAAATCGAATTTATAATAAGTAATAATAATAAAGAAAAGTTTTTATTATTATTTATTGTTGTTATTATTTTTAATTTGTTTCATTCGTGTGTTTTTTGTTTTTTTTTTTTTGGTTTTTTTTTCGGGTTATTCGTTATGATCGCAATTTGGAAATTCAGAAAATCAAAAATTTGTAAATTAAAAAAAAAAGAAAGAAAATCCTAAATAACTAACTAATAATAAATAACTATTACATTATAGGTATTGGAAATTCCTTTCAAATTTGGCTGTTAGTGAGTGTACAAGTTTTTTCGAAATAACGAATGCCGCATCTAAACGAATGGAACGGATCAAATTTATAATAAATAATAATAAAAGTTTTTATTATTATTGTTATTTTTTATTATTCATTTGTTACGTTCAATTTGTTTAGATACGGCATTCATTATTTCGGATAATTCGTAACTTCGGATAAATTCGTATTTGTTACGTTCACTAACAGCCAAATTTGAAAGGAAATTCCAATACCTATAATTTAATAGTTATTTCAGATTTTCTCATTTTCGGATTTACGAATTTTCATATATTCTGAAAAATTTGTTAAACGGATTTGCGTTAATTCGGATGTTTCCAAAGTAACGAATTTGTCGAAATTCGTTAAAAGAATTCGGAACCAAGTGAATTGCACATGTCTACTAATGATTAGCAAATGGATTAAATGTTCTTAAAACGAAAAATTTTGAATGACATTTTACTATATACCCTGGCAATCAATACTACCGCAACCTGTTATGAACAGATTTCCGGGCATGTCTGTGGGCAGTGCCAGAGTCTGTATTTCCCTGGTCATCAACCCTCGGCTGTAGTCCTGTAAAGGGGGTGGAGGGGTTTCCTTGATGATCTGGACCTTGATGTGCCAATTAGGAGGTACTGAGCATCAAGGGAACTGGAAGAGGTGCAGTTGGTCATTGGGTGATACTGAGAAATGATGGTGTTTTATGGCACGGTAGAGCACACTTTGTTTATCACATCACATCAGAACTAAAACTATATAAAGCTCAGTTTTAATAACTTTCCCTAGTTTTTCACAATTTCTTGTGAACCAGAACCAAAAGTACAAAATGTCTTTTATTGAATTTCTAAACTGATTATAAATGCAGACATTTTATTGAATAAAGCCACATGTCGTCTTTGTATCCCTTGCAGGTACTATTACCCCAATGTCAGAGACCAGATGGTGGCTAAAGGCGTCCTTCCATTGTCCCGTCTGTGTGCGATGGTGACCATGCATCATCGGGAGGAAGTGGGGATCCAGGCTTTCTGTCTGCCGCTTACACTGAGAAGTGAAAACCCAGCTGAGACTCACACTCCCTCCTCTGGTAGCTGCAACCTTTAATTCTGTATCTTCTTAAAGTGACACTAAAGGGCTGTTTGATTTTTTTTTTTGTTTTTTTTTTAAATCACAAACCTATACTTACCGCCACTGTGCAGATCGTTTTGCACAGGGTGGCCCCGAACCTCATCTTCTGGGGTCGCTCGGTGGCTCTCGCGGGTCCTCCCCACATAAGATAACCCCCTAGGAGAAGCGCTCTCCCGGGGGAGTTACCTTGCGGGCGCACTCCTGAGTCCAGCATTCGGCCTCCATAGAGGCCGAATGCAGAACTCTATGGACGCAGGACTTCAACTTCAGTACAACCAGCCTGTCGGATTTTTTTGCACGCCATTACTGCACACAGCTATAGCTGCCAGCAGTATTCACTCTGTTCTGCCCGCAGAGAGCCTACACACTAGTTAGTGTAGTTAGTATTGATGGTAATCGAGTGATTTTTTTATTTTTTTTTTCTTTCCTGCATCCCTTGATTGTAGGAAATAAGATTGCATTACCTATGGCTTGCCTGAGTCTTATGCCGGCCATACACGTTTCGAATTTCGAAAGAATTTTCTTTCGAAAATTGTATCTAAGAATTTTCGTACAAATTTCGCACCATTAGTGGGGCTGCAGCAACGGCCGATTTTCGTGCAGCAATCAAATTTGAGGAATCGGACATGTTGGAAATTTTTAGGAAAACAAACGATTTTCTAATCAGTGATGGGAGAATCGTGCAAGAAATGTAATAAGAAAAGCAAATTTACGGAGAGAAAAGAAGATTCCTGGCCATGAAAATTCTTTTCTGTAGCAACATGAGGTGAAATTGAAGGCTTGGTCGGCCTTTCAGTGCCCATCAGTGCCCACCAATGCCACCCATGACTGCCCATCAGTGCCGCCTATCAATGCCCATCAGTGCTGCATATCAGTGCCGCCTACCAGTGCCCGTCAGTGCCCGCTCATTGGTGCCGCCTTATCAGTGCCTGTCAGTGCCGCCTTATCAGTGCCCATCAGTGAAAGCGAAAACTTACTTATTTACAACATTTTTTAACAGAAACAAACTTTTATTTTTTTCAAAATCTTCGGTCTTTTTTTTTATTTGTTTTGCAAAAAATAAAACCTGCAGAGGTGATCAAATACCACCAAAAGAAAGCTCTATTTGTGGAAACAAAATGATAAAAATTTAGTTTGGGTACAGTGATGGATGACCGCGCAATTGTCATTCAAACTGCGACAGCACTGAAAGCTGAAAATTGGTCTGGGCAGGAAGGTGTATAAGTGCCCTGTATTGTAGTGGTTAAGGAAGTGAGGGGGTGGTGGCAGGTCAGAGTTTGACCACAGAAGCTGAGGAAGATATTTAATAGAGCACCCGAGTTTTAACAAAAAGCAAGACTATTGGTGTATTTCAGCGGACACATGGAGGCGTCTGCTCTTAGGTGGTGGGGCCACCATAGAGATGCAGTCAGCTACGCTGTAAGATGTAAGCTGTACATTTATTTCAGTGGTTAAATGCCCTTTACTGCACACATTAACCGTGCCCTGTTACGGCTGATATAAGGACGGTATGTACTGACAACTGAACACATTGGGGTTGATTTACTAAAGGCAAATCCACTTTGCTCTACAAGTGCACTTGGAAGTGCAGTTTCTTTAGATCTGAAGGGAAGATCTGAAATGAGGGGAAGCTCTGCTGATTTTATCATCCAATCATGTACAAGCAAAAAATGCTGTTTTTTATTGTCCTTGCATGTCCCCCTCAGATCTACAGCGACTGCACTTCAAAGTGCACTTGGAGTGCAAAGTGGATTTGCCTTCAGTAAATCAACCCCATAGACTCTTAGATGCAGCAAATTATTATTATTATTATTATTATTATTGTTTCAGGTACTTATATAGCGCCGTCAATTTATGCAGTGCTTTACATATACATTGTACATTCACATCAGTCCCTACCCTTAAGAAGCTTACAATCTAAGGTCCCTAACTCACATTCATACATAGTAGGGACAATGTAGACAGGATCCAATTAACCTACCGGCGTGTCTTTGGAGTGTGGGAGGAAACCTGAGTACCCGGAGGAAACCCACGCAGGCACAGGGAGAACATGCAAACTCCAGGCAGGTAGTGTCGTAGTCAGGATTCGAACCAGCGACCCTTTTTACTGCTGGGCGAGAGTGCTGCCCACTACACCACTGTGCCACCCAGATCATTGTCATTTGATGGTGAAGACCGGCCAATACAGTGTTACCTAACACTCTGTTATGATAATCTGTCGCTATGGGTCCAGGGCTAATCATACCACTAATTGCTTATTATTACCCTCTTTCCAGGATTGCTCAATGTTAATGTGACCTACAGAAGATCGGTCAGAAGCCCGGTGGGTGCATTGGCTACACGCATGGTCTCCATATCTGTTCAGATCCATCGAGCTACAGGGCTCCAGGCTGCTGCCAGGTACAGCTGCCCCTTCTCTTTCTCTGTTCCCCAAGCCATATATTAAAGTTGGGTGGTAATAACTGCGGTAGTACTCCTGGACTACATGCAAAGCCGTTTTTTGAAGTAAACAGTCATTTTTCCTCTCAAGGTAAACAAAACGCTTCCAGCAGCAAACAAAAAAAAATGGCTTAATTTCTTTAAAAAGACAAAATAAAAGTCTGTGTGTCCGGGTCCCAAATGAGGATTTACCAAAGAGACCAGTCCTCTCCCCTTTGACTAGACTACCCCCCAAAAAAAAAAACCCTTACCATGCATGAGTATATCAACTACATACCAGTCATCTCCCTTCAATGGACCACAACCCAAATATGGGTGAAATATAGCATCCATCCAGTAACCCATCCTTGGCTTCCTGTACAATATATAAATAAAGGGCGTTGATTGGAGGAGCTGAGAACCTCTAACCAGGATTAAGCTGTGAGATGCTCTTATATGCAGGCACATGGATAAGCAAAAACCAAAAGTATGAGGCATGTAGACTTTGATCCTTCTTTGTATTTCCTAATGAACGGCGGTTGGACAGATACTATTCAATTCATTTTATAATAATTCAGTATTAAAGGGACACTAAAGGTTTGTGTTTTTCACCTTAATGCATCTTCTGCATTAAGGTGAAAAAACACCTGTCCGTCACCAGCCCCCCCCCCCCCCTCCGTTTTACTTACCTGTAACCCTCAAACTTGTCCCACGGGGACATACTCTCTCTCTGCAGGGGGTTCTCTGCACTTTATTGGATAGATTGATAGCAGCGCAGCCATTGGCTCCCGCTTCTGTCAATCAAATCCAATGAGGCGGCCGCCGGGGGCGGGGCCGAGTCCTGCATTCAGAGTCTGGACGCCAAATGCTGTACTCAGGAGCGCGTCCGCAGGGTAACCGCCCGGGAGAGCGCATCTCCCAGGGGGTTATCTGATGTGGGGAGGAGTCGAGAGAGCCGCCAGGGAACCCCAGAAGAGCAGGTTTGGGGCCACTCTGTGCAAATTGAGCTGCACACTGGAGGTAAATATGATATGTTTGTTATTTAAAAAGAAAAAAAAACCCGAACCTTTAGTGTCCCTTTAACCCTTTGCAAATCAAAACTGTTTTGTTTATCTTTTGACAATTTTAGAGTTAAAGCTGAACTTCAGGTAAACAGCTGAAAAATCAATATGCAAGCCTTTTTTTTTTCGAGACACCCCTGCTAGACGCCTACTAATCAACCTCCGCTGCAGCAGCACAGCTTGATTAAGAACACGCCCCTAGCCTGCCAATTGGACAGTGCAGGAGCAGCCGCAGTCTAATGAGGTCTTCCCTCTGTTCACACTGCTGTTTCCCCATGTCCTCATCACACATGTGCCCTGCAGCAGAGGCTTAGAGTGCTCCCTGCTCTCTTTATGTCTTTTTGTACAGGATTTCATAGGGGAGAAAAGCCTGCAGGAATTTTGTAAAGGAGAAGTACAGCCAAAGCTCATTTGGCTGTTCTTTTCCTGTGGATGAAGCCCGCTGTCGGCTGATATCACAGAGCCATTCTAGGCTCGGCCAAGATCGCGACAGTGGAGTCAGGATCCGCTCACATGCCTGGACTGTCACCCAACTCAGCATCTCAGCAAGCTGCTGAGAGCCTGAGCTGTCTGCTCCCGCCCCTCCACAGCCCAGCGCTCCAGTAAGCGAGGGACGGGGGCAGAGCAGAAAGCCGCTGACTGACAGTGAGCAGGTCTCTGCTCAGGGACCTCTGAGAACCAAGCAATCGGCAGTGTTTGATCGCTCGGTGTTAGAGGCGCCGGGGGACAGAAGCAGCATTGGACTAATGCTGCATCCACCTAGGTAAGTATGAATCTTTAAAAAAAAAAAAAAAAAAAGTGGACTACTGGAGCCCTTAGTAGTTATAAAAAACCTGCAAGCTCCTTCCACAACTAAACTATCCCTTTTGGTTGGACAGTTTAATGGCCTTGTACACGTCATGTTATAATTTTCTATTTCTCTCAGGGCTCTCGCAGAAGAAGACCCGTCATTTCAGTACAGCGCAGAGGTCGGGGTGAACGCTTTTGTCATCATTCGCCCATCGTTCTTACCAGAGGTGGAAAGTCGCAACACGCGTACTGTGGCTCGCAGCTTTTGCCCTGAGTTTGACCATCATTCGGAGTTCCCCTGTAATATTTTGACTCAGAGAAGCAGTGGAGAGGCGTGTAGCCTGGCAGAGATCCTTCACTCCTCCGAGATTGTACTGTCCATTCACCACCAGAGCGTCACATCTGGTAATCTTTCTCTCCTTAACCTTATCTGGGTTATTTGGAATGTGCTGTTGATGTATCTTGCGGCAGCTTTGTCCAGTTTTATCCTTCAGTACAGTGTATCCGGAAAGTATTCACAGCGCTTCACTTTTTCCACATTTTTTTATGTTACAGCCTTATTCAAAAATGGATTAAATTCATTATTTTCCTCAAAATTCTACAAATAATACCCTATAATGACAAGTTGACAACGTGAAAGATGTTTGTTTGAAATCCGCAAATTTATTAAAAATAAAAAATGGAAAAAAAAACTTCTTTGACATTGTCATTATGGGGTATTGTTTGTAGAATTTTGAGGAAGAGTAATGCATTCAATCCATTTTGGAATAAGGCTGTAACATAACAAATTCTGTAAAAAGTGAAGCTCTGTGAATACTTTCCAGATGCACTGTAGATGTAGGAGAATGAAGAGTTAAAGCAACCCTGTCACCAAGTCAAAACTGCTCATAAAAGGGGGTTCCTGTTAAAAAGTAAATGATCGATTTATCCCTCACTAAGGAGAAATCCTCAGCTGAAGCCATTTTTAGAAAGCAAAGACTGGTGATGTTTTGGTCACCTCCGGTGCTCAGCAGTTTCTCTCACCGACCTTCATGTCATTACTGTGTCTTCTAGTGACGTGAATGTTGGTGTGAGGAACCGCTGAGCACTGGAGGGAGCAGGAGATAGAAATTATTAAGAGAGCAGCAGGAGAGGCAAGTCTTCTCTTTTATGGCAGTCTATGTTGCAGATTATGCTAGTGGGCGGCCATTTACCCTCTGTGTTTGTATTGCGTGTTTATAGGCAGACCACCATGTTCTTTTTCAGCTGTGTGCTGTCAAAGTCATGAAGACCCCTGGCTGCCCAACCAAAATAATAAAAAGCTATGGTCTGTCTCTGGATGGAAAAGCAATAGGTTCAATAGATTATATTATTATATAGGTTTTATATAGCGCCAACAGTTTGCGCATTGCTTTACAACATGAGGGCAGACATTACAGTTACATTACAATTTGGTACAAGAGGAATCTGAGGGCCCTGCTCGTTAGAGCTTATAATCCAAAAAGGAAGAGCCAATTGATACAAAAGGTAATAGCTGTGGGGGATGAGCTAATGGAGGAAATAAAACCGTGTTAGTTAGAAGCAGGATAGGCTTCTTTGAAGAGAAGGGTTTTCAGGGATCGTCTAAAGATGGATAGATTAGGGGACAGTCGGAGAGATTGGGGTAGGGAGTTCCAAAGGATTGGAGAAGCTCTGGAGAATTCCTGGAAGTGAGCATGGGAGGAGGTGACAAGGGAGCTAGAAAGCGGGAGGTCTTGGGCGGACCGAAGAGAGCGGCTTGGTTGGTATTTTGGGACTAGGTTAGTGATGTAGCTGGGGGCAGAGTTATGGATGGCTTTGTAAATTATTGTTAGTACTTTGAATTTTATTCATTGGGTGAGTAGAAGCCAGTGGAGGGATTGGCAGAGAGGGGTGAAGCACACTGAATGGTTGGTAAGGTGGATGAGTCTTGCAGCGGCATTCATTATGGACTGAAGGGGGTCTATGTAAAGGTAATCCAATGAGGAGGGAGTTGCAGTAGTCGAGACGAGAGATGACCAGGGAGTGAATTAGAAGCTTTGTGGTGTCATTAGTTAAAAAGCGGCGTATTCTGGAAATGTTGCGGAGGCTAAGGCGGCATGATTTGGACAGGGATTGGATGTGGGTCTGAAAGGACAGTTCAGAGTCCAAGGTTTCCCTAGCACACTGGCAGGACGGACTGATAGATGTGCCATTTGATCTTGACAGAGAAGTCAGGGGATACATTTTTTTGCAGGTATATCACTGAAACGTGCAGTAATACAAAAAGCACCTAGTCCGCAGACGCCTGGAGCTATGACTGGGGACATGAGGAACACACAGCATAAAGGAAGGCCTCCTTCTCAAATGATCAGATTAAACCTAAATGTAACATATATGTGTTTTGGGGAAAACCCAGTAGTTTGCAAAAGTAGCCAGAACATGTATGCCAATAACCCCATTTCAAGTAGTCGTCGTGGGTACCAATAAACAGCTAAAGAGGATTTCGGAACCCATCAAGAGAAAAGAAACAGAGAGCAAAGACGAGAAAGAAAGGAAGGTAAGTGGGAGAAAGGAAGACTAGGGACCCGGAATCGCCTGACAATAGGTTCTATTTTAATGCCCCCATCCCTTCACTGCATATTCACGTTTACTTCACTCCCCTGCTGCTCTGTTCACCTGCCAGATGTTAGGAAAGGAAGCCCTATGTAATCTCTGAATTGGTCTAGTCTGGGGGTAGGCAACCGGGGCCCCCCCCCCCAGCTGTTGCAAAACTACAAGTCCCATCATGCCTCTGGGAGTAATTGTAACTGCCAGCCTTGCAATGCCTCATGGGAAATGTAGTTCCACAACAGCTGGAGGGCCCCAGGTTGCCTACCCCTGGTCTGGCATCCCAGAGTAAAGACTCGTACACTCTGTTTGACGACCGACCATCTGATTTTTGTCAAAAGAGCGTGTTCAGGTTTTTGTCTAACATACTAACGATACACTAATTGTCGTTTGACAGACACAAACATAGTGACGCACTATGAGAGTATAAAGAGGAAGTTCATTCCTCAAGGGCCACCCTTTGGGCCCCTTCTGCTAATTTTGTGTTTAGTAGAAGTTTGGTGAACGTTGATTCGCGATTTTCTGATTGTACAAAATAAATGCCTTTTAACCGCTTCACGACCAGCCGCCGCAGTTATACTGTGACAGGTTGGCTCCCCTGCGTGAGCCGTCGTAGCTATACATCGGCTCGCGGGGTCAGGATAGCAGGCGCGCGCAGCTGCACAGCAGGGGATGCCAAAGCTTGTGCCGACAGTTGCGATGACCGCCGGCCACAAGCGATCGTGAGCAGGAGACACAGAACAGGGATGAGTGTGTGTAAACACACACTTTCCTGTTCTGTTCTATTAGCTAGGAACCACTATCCGATCCGTCACTTCCTCTAGTCAGTCCCCTCCCCCTTCAGTTAGAATCACCTCCCAGGGAACACAGTTAAACCCTTGATCACCCCCTAGTGTTAACCCCTTCACTGCCAGTGTAATTTTTACAGTAATCAATGCATTTTTATAGTATTGATCGCTGTATTAATGCCAATGGTCCAAAAAATGTGTCATTTGTCCGGTGTGTCCGCCATAATGTCGCAGTCACGATAAAGATCGCAGATCGCCGCCATTACTAGTAAAAAATAAAAAATAAAAATGCTATAAAACTATCCCCTATTTTGTAGACGCTATAACTTTATAACATATCGGCCTAAACTGAGAAAAAAAAAATCGCTTTTTTTTTTTTTTTTTAAGGGGGATATTTATTATAGCAAAAAGTACAAAATATTGTGTGTTTTTTTTTTTGTTTTTTTTGTTTTTTGTTTTTTTAAATTGTGGCTCTTTTTTTGTTTATAGCGCAAAAAATAAAACTAACAGAGGCGATCAAATACCACCAAAAGAAAGCTCTATTTGTGGGAAAAAAAGGACGTCAATCTCGTTTGGGTGCAGCGTCGCATGACCGCGCAATTGTCAGTTAAAGTGACGCAGTGCCTAATCGCAAAAAGTGCTCTGGTCAGGAAGGGGGTAAATTCTTCCGGGGCTGACGTGGTTAAAATACATTTGGCATAACTACATGCAAAGCAACTTCATTATTATCCCATTTAAGAAGATGAGAATTTTGACATTTCATCAATTAGCTGAGTCACGAATGTTAATTCTAGATTACGAACAGTAGTTTACAAGACCAAACTCTCCCTGGTCATTCCTTGATTCTGACCATGCTTGTTTGTACTTTTGGTGTGTCAGATATTTGTACTGACCATCTGAAAATCAGACGTTGAGTTTACATCAGACAAAAGTTTTATAGCCTGCACATCCAGCTTTTGTCTGATGTAAAAGTCAAATCGCCTGTCGAGTGCACCGTACTAACGATTGGAAAATCCACAGACATGTCGTCTTCAGACTTTTCCCTTCTGATTTTTCTTACCGTGTGTACAAGCCTTTAGGGGAGTGAGTCGCATGCTCCTTCTGAAGAGAAAATGGAGCAGCGGGAGATTAAATCTTTGTACTGCTGAGAAGTATCAAAGTGATCTTTTGTATGGGCAAAGCACACACTAACTATTACTGAATTACAGAAGATACAAACTTGTGATTTCCTCATTTATTTTGTATTTTGTGCTGTTTGTTCATTCCCTGAGAAGGCTCATCGCCTCTTACTAACCAATCTTTTTTTTGTCTTCAGCTGGTGTTGGTAAAATTCACCCAGCCCATGATTACCATCTGGGTGTGGTGAGAATCCCTACTCTAGATCTGCTCAGCAAACGATCAGGTAATTGTGTTATTATGCATCCCACAATACAATGTCATTTTTTTTTTTTTTTTATTACATGTGTATATATATATAGCGTGACAATTTATGCAGCACTTTACACATATGTCAGAAAAGTTTAGAGAGATTTAGGAGCCCTTTCACACTGAGGCGGGGGCGGTAAAGCGCCGCTATTGTAAGCGGCGCTTTACCGTCTGGATTCGGCCGCTAGCGGGGCGGTTTTACCCCCGCTAGCGGCCGAGAAAGGGTTAAAAACCACCGCAAAGCGCCTCTGCAGAGGCGCTTTGCCGTCGGTATAGCTGCGCCGTCCCATTGATTTCAATGGGCAGGAGCGGTATATACTCCGCTCCTTCACCGCTCCGAAGATTCTGCTAGCAGAACTTTTTTTACCGTCCTGCTAGCGCACCGCTCCAGTGTGAAAGCCCTCGGGGCTTTCACACTGGAATCAAAGCAGCGGCACTTTTATGGTTGCCACCTCATCCCTTTAAACCCGAACACATATTAATTACACAGGTTCTGTGGCTGATTAGGGTGGTAATTAAACTCACTTTGTGCATTAGCTGCATTTAATTAGCCTCAGAACCTGTGTATTTCAAAGGTGTTAGGGTTTAAAGGGATGAGGTGGCAACTCTAAGCACTTTCGGCTCGGTTTGCAGGTGCTATTATTAGCGAAATAGCGCCTGCAAACCGCCCCAGTGTGAAAGGGCCCAAACGTGCATCCTCACAGGGTGACACTGTGGACACACAGGTACTAATGTGCCAACGTCCCGATGTAGATTGTAAAAAAAAAAAAAAAACTAATAGAAAAAACTATTTGCAGGAATGGACTTTTTATAGGCGCACACATATAGCATAAAAAATTAGATTTTTAATCGGATAAAGTTAAAATCGTATTTTACAAAACATAAAACAAAGACACATCATAATGATCTATGACCCCAGAGACTCAAATATTGAATTCTAGTCCAGTGGGATGAAATTAGAACTGCTATTGGTTATTTCTATTTTCATCCAACTGGATTAGAATTCAATATTTGGAGGTGTTATTTGAGTCTCTGGGGTCATAGATCATTATGATGTGTCTTTGTTTTATGTTTTGTAAAATACGATTTTAACTTTACCAAAGCAAAAATCGCATGCCCCCCCTGCCGCCCTCCTGTGCTTCTACCGACTCACCGCTTCCATCGGTGAGTCGGAGACAGGATCCGCTGGCCCCGGATGGTGATCATAGAGATTTCCAGCAGACCAGATGGTCGCCGGAGTCTCTATGATCGTTCGGAGGACGTCATAACATCACGCCCGGGCTCTGCATTCAGGCAAATGGTGCCACCTCAGCTGGGAAGCCGAGATCGTTTATTTGTTTTTTATTTCAGGCTTCCCAGCCTAGTGGTGAGATGTGGGTTCTTATTGACCCCCATATCTCACTGTAAAGCGGATCAATCATGCCATATTCCTATTACAAGGGATGTTTACATTCCTTGTAATAGGAATAAAAGTGATCAAATTTATTTATTTATTTTTTTTTTAAAAGTGTCAAACTAAAAAAAGAAAAGTAAAATTAACAATAAAAAAAAAAAAAAAAAAAACATTAAAGCGCCCCTGTTCCCATGTGCTCACACGCAGAAGCGAACGCATACGTAAGTCCCGTCCACATATGAAAACTGTGTTCAAACCACAAAAGTGAGGTATCGCCGCGAACGTTGGAGCGAGAGCAATAATTCTAGCCCTGGACCTCCTCTGTAATGCCCCGTACACACGGTCGGATTTTCGGACGGAAAATGTGTGATAGGACCTTGTTGTCGGAAATTCCGATCGTGTGTGGGCTCCATCACACATTTTCCATCGGATTTTCCGACACACAAAGTTTGAGAGCAGGCTATAAAATTTTCCGACAACAAAATCCGTTGTCGGAATTTCCGATCGTGTGTACACAAATCCGACGCACAAAGTGCCACGCATGCTCAGAATAAATAAAGAGATGAAAGCTATTGGCTACTGCCCCGTTTATAGTCCCGACGTACGTGTTTTACGTCACCGCGTTCAGAGTGATCGGATTTTCCGACAACTTTGTGTGACCATGTGTATGGGGCATAACTCAAAACATGTAACCAGAAAAATTTTTTAAAACGTCGCCTGTGGAGATTTTTAAGTACCGAAGTTTGGCGCAATTCCACGAGCGTGTGCAATTTTGAAGCGTGACACGTTAGGTATCTATTTACTCGCAGTAACTTCATCTTTCACGTTAAGCAAAAAAATTGGGCTAACTTTAATGTTTTGTTTTTTTTTTAAAGCATGAAACTGTTTTTTTTCCAAAAAAAAAAACGTGTTTCGAAAAATTTCTGCGCAAATACTGTGCGACATAAAAACTTGCAACGACTGCCATTGTATTCTCTAGGGTCTTTGCTAAAAAAAAAATATATAAATTTTTGGGGGTTCTATGTAATTTTCTAGCAAAAAAAATTATGAATTTTACATGTAGGAGAGAAATGTCAGAATTGGCCTGGATGGGAAGTGGTTAAATAGTTTGTAAGGAACATGAGGCATAAAGGGCCAATCCAGAGCCTGCCATGAAAACTGGTCAGTATTTGTGTTGCAGATTTTAAGGGTCTACTGGTGCTATGCAGAGAATCGTATTTAATATGTAGGAAATTGTAGAATACTGTTCTGTCTTTTCACCAATTACATCAGGCATCCATGTAAAAAGATTGCAACCAAGGGGACATGCACAACTGCAGAGCTCAGGCTATTTCTCTCCTGCCTTTTTAGCTACTAATATACAAGCTTTGGATTAACATGTGCATGTTTATTTATCCCTATGAATCAGCAGCCTTGCCAACCAATTGAAAGGAACACGAGGCATAAAGGGGCAATCCAGAGCCAACCTTGAAAACTTGGCAGTATATGTGTTACAAAAGATGTCTGACCATTTATCCCCTACCTTTTATATCCATTGATACATTTTGGATTAACATGTGCATGTTTATGCATCAGTATGAAAATAAAAGTTGAATCACATGCGCCCATCCAACTGTCTTCTAATATCTGTAGTCAGATTTTATCCATGTGAGCTTAAAAAAAAAAAAAAAAAACTTATAGTGGGAGTAAACTCACATGCATAATTTGTACCTACAGGCAAGCCTATAATAAGGCTTACTTATAGGTACTGTAAATATCGCCTAAACGTGCACCGTTTATATTTATTGTACATGCAGCTTGTGACATCACCAGCGCATGCGCTCTAAAGGATCGGCCACCTACAGAGTCCTGTACCCTTAAGCGGCGTGACTTCATTGCGGCTCCGGACACTCACACAGCCGGAGTCAATGAACCCGGAAAGGAAGACTTGGTGAAGATGGAAGCCATGTCAGTGGTTGCATCTAATGTATTTGACAGCTGAGGCTGTGTGCCGGAAAACTGCTCCCAGCCCCAGCAAATGTAGACAAACCGCATTGAAACTGTAATTGTAGCTGCTTTCCTGCACACAGCCTCAGTATAAGTAAAATAGTAGTGCTGAGAGAGCAGCACTATAGCATGAGGGAAGTAGCTGGTGGGGAAGGAGCGTCAGAGAAGAATCTGAAACGCCCAATAGTATCAGAGCCTCATTTTTGTTCTACCTGTAACTGCAATTGTGTGATACGAAAATTGCCCAAATGGGGCAATAGTAGTTACACATAAAGCACTATTATATCAATATTAAAAATTCATTGTTTATACTGGTGACAGGGTCTATTTAAAAGATTGTGCTCGAATGACTTCAGCTCCAGGTTGTACCAGATGCCCCTCTGCACAGTTCTTCTATTCTATTCTTCAATTCCTTTGTCTTCAGTCGTAGATATTCATGCTGACTCTTCTTTTCCCAGGAATATCTGGCTGGTACCCAGTAATGTTACCCGCGGATTCCACTCTTTCTGGCACGGCAGGTGTCTTGAGCAATGTGGTTGGAGGTCTGGAGCTTTCAGTCAACTTTGCTCACCATTCAGACAGAGATCGAGTCCTGGAGGTGGCTCGAGGCTTAGGATGGAATGATGTAGAGGAGGAAGTTGTTGGAAGCGTCAGAGATGGCTGGGAAAAAGAGGACTTGGTCAATCTTTCTGTCACTGTTCCCAAAATCTGGCTTCCGGTTCACTCTCTCTTGCTGGCCGGACACAAGCACATTCACAAAAAAACTCATTGCTACCTGCGGTACAAGCTGTACGATAGAGACGCAGTCTGCTCCCAGTTGAGAAAACCAGCCTTCTCAGAAGATGGCCAACAGGCCACTGTAGTGTTTGAGCAGACTAGGAGGATAGAACTGATGAAGAATCAGCCATTGGTGTGGTACCTGCGAGAGGAGAAGTTGGAGATCCAGATCTGGCGCTCTTATGGGAAAGACACTACCGGGCCAAGACCTCAAGATACCGACCGCCTCCTCGGTTGTGCTTATGTGGACATGACCGCTCTGGCAGAGACCACCTCCCGGACCCTCTCTGTTAGCGGTAGGTCACATAAAAGTGAAATGATTTGACAGTTTTCTCCTCCAAAATATATTTTTTGCCTTTCGAATACAACAGTGACATATCTAGGTTAGCTTTATGTTAGCTTTATGTTAACGTTTAGCAACTCACATGGTTGATGATTAAAAGAGACACATCTGAGTATGCAGGCATCTGGAGTAAAGCTGTCCACATAGACCATCCTCGGCACCACCGGCTCTCACCGATGTCAGTCTGTAATCGTGACCGGGAAGACTACCCTGCAGTACAGCGATTTGAACCACTGGTGGAATGCAGCGTGGAAGGGACAATGTTGATGGCGGTGAGGATGGCGGTCTATGTAGACAGCTTTAATCCGGATGCCTGCATACTTAGATGTGCCTGTTTTAATCCTCAACCATGTGCGTTGCTAAGCATTGTACAGTGGACCCTCGGATTGCGAGTAACGCGGACAACGAGCGTTTCGCAATACGAGCACTGTATTTTTGAAAATCGTAACTCGGTTTGCGAGTGTTGTCTCGCAAAATGAGCATGATTCAGGCCAAAGTGTGTGCAGTACAGCGTTTGGCCTCAGGTGGGGGGGCTCCGGAGCCAATCGGCGCTGTTCGGAAATGCACGGAAAGGCCCGAGGACAGCTCATCTAACCTCGGCAAACCTCAGGAACGGAGTCTTTCTGAGGTCAGCCGAGGTGTCCTCAGGCCTTTCCGGCTGTTTCCGAGGCTCTCTGGCACCCCCCCACCTCTGGCCGCATGCGGTATTGAAGTCAATGCGGAACTAATTATTTTTGTTTCCATTGACATCTATGGGGAAACTTGCTTTGATATGCGAGTACTTTGGATTATGAGCATTAACCTGGAACTGATTATGCTCATAATCCGAGGTTCCACTGTACCTTCATTAAATGTAACCATATTGCTACACTTGGAGGCGCCTCTCTTTTATACTCCGTTGTGATGTGACGTGCCGCTACTTGTATATCAATGTTTCACATTCCCATCGCACACGTTCGTGGTATAAGCTCTTAAAGGTCGGGTGCTGCAGCAACAACCAGCTCAATACTGGTTCAAGTCACAATGTAGATATTTGCCAGCACACCAAGGATCAGCACATGGTGGCGTCCAAACGGTTTAATTTATTGCATGATCACAACACAAAAGGTGCACCTTTTGTGTTGTGATCATGCAATAAATTAAACCGTTTTGACGCCACCGTGTGCTGATCATTGGTGTGCTGGCAAATATCTACATTGCTAGTTGTATATCTAGACATTACGTGTATATCAAGTCAAAATTTCTTTAAAAATGTTGCTTGTCTTGCAAAACGCTCTCAAACCAAGGTTTTACTGTACCCAATTTTCATTGATTGGCCTTTTTTAAAAGAACTTTATTAGAGAGAAAATTGTATTGACAGCTTTCCACTTTGGTTTTTCTTGTTTTTAAACTTTGCATATATACGATGGTCTTAGGAAGTTAACTTAAAAGTCTGCATAATTATATCCCAAGTGTTTACTGGCTGTTCTCATAAATCTGTCATCATAGGTTCACTTTTATGTCTCTCTTGTCCTCTGTTTCTCCATGTTGCTAGCCTAATACAGTGGCAATGCAGCAATGATAGGGTGTGATATGGGAGATTAAGTGTGAGAGGCTTAAAGGAAATCCTGTTACCTTGCACACACCTACCTACCTCTTTCTTAGCTGTCCTCAAATAACGACAGGTGAAGGATCCTGTCACCACCGGCGATTTTATTTATTTTTTGGTGATCCTCTTTTAGCCATTGAGGGGCCACTGATGAGGTAACACCCGCTTCTGGGAAGTTACTTCATCTCCAGCATCGGGCATCCCAACAGGGATGCTGAGAGTATACACTGCACAGCACAAGCACCATACAGTGTACACAAAAAATAAAAACTAGCTAGAAGGAAGAGGTTTCCTCCCTACTTTCTAGCAATTTATTTTTTTTTTAGAGTTTAACTCCACTTTAATGTCCATAGTCGGGGCGCACAGGTGCACTTTAATGACCAAACTATGAGAATCTTGCGAGCTACCTGTTGTGAAAATAAATTTAATAAAATATACAAAATATTAAAATAAAAATATAATTGGTACGTAGTAATGATCGACAGCTGCTAGCACTAATCACGTCTCATAAAGCCGTGTGAAGACAATATAAATTGAAAATGACTATGCTGCGCTATCTCCTGGTATTAAAGTGTAAGTAAACCCTCCTATCATTTTCAGCCAAGGAAGCTGCCATCTTTGCCTTTGTTTAATCTACAACTGCCATGATGCTTCCCATGTGATCAGTTATGACACCAGCCATTGGATGGCTTGACAGTTTGGTTGAGAGCACAACCAATGGGATTGTTACATTTCCGGCACGTGCCGGAAATGAAACAGTTTTATGGATGGGTTTACTTCCGCTTTAGTGCCAACATTGAAATAAAGAAACGGAAAAAAAATGAAGCGTGATAAACCGACAAAGAAATATATACCGTATTTATCGGCCTATAACACGCACCTTCATTTTAGGAGGGACGTTTCAGGAAAAAAACTTAAATTTGAAGCAAAATAAGGGCCAGTGCCCATCAATGCAGCCTCGCCATTGCCCATCAATGCAGCCTCGCCATTGCCCATCAATGCAGCCTCGCCATTGCCCAGTGAATTTAATTTGGTCCAAATCCTTTGGGTAGTTGAAAATTAGGTTTTTGATCCTACAAAATAAGAAATGCTGCAAGATAATTTACAATACCAGATGTCTTATTGACTAGTGTGTTTTCAGTGTGAGTTAACCATCTATCCCTCATCTGCAGGTGTTTATCCCCTGTTTAAGCGCAATGTGCCCAACCTGCAGGGGGCAGCGGTGAGGGTTCACCTGTCCCTGAGCTCAGCCTATCACCACCCGTCAGTCACTGCCCATTGCACAAGCTCTGCAGAGGACCAGAGCCTCTCTGAGGAGGAAGCAGAACAGGACTCCTCGGTGGATGATGACCGCAGAAAAGAGGATCGCATCGAAAGTAAGAAATCCTCTCCAAGAGGTGAGGGTCCGTCTGCAGTCCCCGACAGTCAGCCAGTGTGTGTGGATGTGGAAAACACATTTGCTGTGAACATCGTTGTTGAACGTGCAATGCATCTCAGCTTGAAAGGTATGTGATCTCATTTACATGCTGTACAGTAACATGCATTAAAGAAGACCTGTCTCGTGTGCAATAATATCATCTGCGGTTGCTGACCTATCCAAATGCTCGTTGCCTGGATTCTTGTATATCCTTACTGAATAAGAACCAGCAGGCAGCCAGTGATGTCAGAATGCCTTTTGCCCTCACTGCATCTGTAAGCTGTTTTAGCATGTAATAATAAAGAATTCTTGCCCCCCCCCCCCTCCCCCCACGTACACTATAGTGTTTAACCGCTTCAGCCCTGGAAGATTTTACTCCCTTCCTGACCAGAGCGCTTTTTGCGATTCGGCACTACATCGCTTTAACTGACAATTGCACGGCCGTGCGACGTTGCACCCAAACAAAATTGACGTCCTTTTTTTCCCACAAATAGAGCTTTCTTTTGGTGGTATGTTATCACCTTTGCGGTTTTTATTTTTTGCGCTATAAACAAAAGAAGAGCGACAATTTTTTACTTTTGCTAAAATATATATCCCCCCAAAAAATATATAAAAAAACTATTTTTTTTCCTCAGCTTAGGCCGATATGTATTCTTCTACATAATTTTGGTAAAAAAAAAATCGCAATGAGCGTATATTTATTGGTTTGCGCAAAAGTTATAGCGTCTGCATAATAGGGGATAGTTTTATGGTATTTTCATTTTTTTTTTACTAGTAATGGCAGCGATATGCAATTTTTATCGGGACTGCGACATTATGGCGGACACGTCGGACAATTTTGACACATTTTTGGGACCATTGGCATTTTTACGGCGATCAGTGCTATGAAAATGCATTGATTACTGTAAAAATGTCACTGGCAGTGAAGGAGTTAACCACTAGGGGGCGATCAAGGGGTTAATGTGTTCCCTCGTGTGTGTTCTAACTGAAGGGGGGAGTGGACAGTGCAGGAGAAGAGATAAATCGTCTGTTCATACTATCTGTATGAACAGACGATCTGTCACTTCTCCCCTCAGAGAACCGGAAACTGTGTGTTTACACACACAGATCCTGGTTCTCTGTGTGCCCCGAGCGATCGCGGGAGCCCGTCGGTGATCGCGACCGCCGTGCACTCGCATCAGCTCCGTGGGTGCACGTCCTTAGTGGACAAAATGCGAACCAACGTAACATGACGGCGGTTCGCGCAGCCGAGCCATGTTGCCGCAGTACAACTATGGCGGCTGGTCGGCAAGCGGTTAAAGTGTATGTAAAGGCAAAACTTACTTTATCAAAAAAAAATAAGGATGGGTCAAAACTCCTTTCAGTTCTTGTTGTATCTCCCTGATGGGGGGGACAAATAACAAAAACAACCAAAGAGGAAATCTCCACTTTGGTAATTCCCATCTTAGGCAGGCCATACATGGGTCGAATTTTGAAAGAATTTTCTTTCGAAAATCTTATCTAAGAATTTTCGTTCGTATTTCGCACCATTAGTGGGCTGCAGCAACAGCCGATTTTCGTGTGGCCATCAAATTTGAGTAATCGCACATGTTGAAATTTTTTTGAAAAACTAACGATTTTCCTAATCAATGATGGGAGAATCGTGCGAGAAATGTAAATCGAAAAAGAAATGCGCATGTGCAAGAAAAGAAAATTCCCAGAAAGAAAAGAAGATTCCCAGCCACAAAAATTCTTTTCTGTAGCAACAGGAGGTGAAATTGAAGACTTGGTTGGCCGCATTTCGAAATCAATGGTGGCACCATCGGATCACAAAACTCACTATTTTCTGATTTTTCAAAAGAAAATTATTTTCAAAATTCGACCGTGTATGGCCAGCCTTAGTTATTCTTGGAACAGGTGTTTGAATGATTTACGAATTGCCTCTTGCTTTGATGTCAATTTCAAAGTTGTGGATTTCCCCTCACGTTTTGTCCCAGCAACAAAAGCAACCAAGCATGGCGTGACTCTCCCCAATGGGTGGAAAAACTTGACAGAGGTCCCAACCCTTTGCCTGCTCAATTCAAAGCTTAAAAAAAGAAAAGTAGTTTTGCTTTTATTTACACTTTAACCCCTTCCCGCCCTCCCTGGTGCCTGTTTAAAATGTTCTGAACGTCCAATGGGGGTGGGAAGGATCGGCAATCATGTGATAGGCTGTCACAGTGGTCACATGATTGGGAAGCTGGTCTGCCAGCCATCAGTCATTAGTGGGGATCATGGGCTCTAAGCACAGAAACCTCAGCCGCCCAGTGACGCATATGTTCAGAGTGTGGGCGGTAAAGACCACCTTTTTGCTGCCTTACATATGTTAAAGCGTTGTTTCAGTGGCAACATTTTTTTTTTTTTTTTCAAAGTCAGCAGCTACAAACACTGTAGCTGCTGACTTTTAATAAGGACACTTACTTGTCCAGGGAGCCCGCGATGTCGGCACCCCGAGGCCGATCTGTCCATCGGATCATGTGCAGGCGTCGCCATTCCAACTAAGGGAAACCAGCAGTGGAGCCTTGCGGCTTCACTGCCAGTTTCCCACTGCGCATGCGCGAGTCGTGCGGTGCTTTGTGAATGGCCAGCTTGTCTTCTGGGACACACACAGGTCCCAGAAGACAACGAGGGGGGGGGGGCTCACCGCAGAAGAGGACGTAACGTCCTGGGCCGCGGCCCGGTTGGACCGAAAGTACGCTTAGTACTTCCAAAAAAGGCACTAAAAAAAAAATACATTTTAAATATCCAAAAAACAAGGGGTGGTCTTTCGTTTGAGACCACCTCTTAAAAGTGGGTGGAACTCTGCTTTAAAGTAATTATAAAGGCCCTTTTTTATTTTCCTATAAAAATAACAAACATGTTATACTTACCTGCTCTGTTGCAGTTGGTTTTGCACAGAGTAGCCCCGATCCTCCTCTTCTCGGGTCCCTCTCCTGTGATCCTGGCCCCTCCCTCCTGTTCAGTACCCCCACAGCAAGCAGCTTGCTATGGGGGCACCCAAGCTGAGTCACAGCTCCCTGCGTCCATTCATAGTTACATAGTAGGTGAGGTTCAAAAAAGCCACAAGTCCATCAAGTCCAACCTATGTGTGATTATATGTCAGTATTACATTACATATCCCTGTATATTGCGGTCATTCAGGTGATTACCTAATAGTTTCTTGAAGCTATCAATGCTCCCCGCTGAGACCACCGCCTGTGGAAGGGAATTCCACATCCTTGCCGCTCTTATAGTAAAGAACCCTCTACATAGTTTAAGGTTAAACCTCTTTTCTAATTTTAATGAGTGGCCACGAGTCTTGTTAAACTCTCTTCTGCGAAAAAGTTTTATCCCTATTGTGGGGTCACCAGTACAGTATTTGTAAATTGAAATCATATCCCCTCTCAAGCGTCTCTTCTCCAGAGAGAATAAGTTCAGTGCTCCCAACCTTTCCTCATAACTAAGATCCTCCAGACCCTTTATTAGCTTTGTTGCCCTTCTTTGTACTCGCTCCATTTCCAGTACATCCTTCCTGAGGACTGGTGCCCAGAACTGGACAGCATACTCCAGGTGCGGCCGGACCAGAGTCTTGTAGAGCGGGAGAATTATCGTTTTATCTCTGGAGTTGGTCCCCCTTTTAATGCCAATATTCTGTTTGCTTTATTAGCAGCAGCTTGGCATTGCATGCCATTGCTGAGCCTATCATCTACTAGGACCCCCAGGTCCTTTTCCATCCTAGATTCCCCCAGAGGTTCTCCCCCCAGTGTATAGATTGCATTCATATTTTTGCCACCCAAATGCATTATTTTACATTTTTCTACATTGAACCTCATTTGCCATGTAGTTGCCCACCCCATTAATTTGTTCAGGTCTTTTTGCAAGATTTTCACATCCTGCGGAGAAGTTATTGCCCTGCTTAGCTTGGTATCTTCTGCAAATACAGAGATTGAACTGTTTATCCCATCCTCCAGGTCGTTTATGCACAAATTAAATAGGATTGGTCCCAGCACAGAACCCTGGGGAACCCCACTACCCACCCCTGACCATTCCGAGTACTCCCCATTTATCACCACCCTCTGAACTCACCCTTGTAGCCAGTTTTCAATCCATGTACTCACCCTATGGTCCATGCCAACGCACCTTATTTTGTACAGTAAACGTTTATGGGGAACTGTGTCAAATGCTTTTGCAAAATCCAGATACACCACGTCTACGGGCCTTCCCATTCGGACACAGCCCCGGCCCCGCCCCCTCTCTCCCCTGATTGGCAAGATGACTTTGATTTACAGCAGCGGGAGCCAATAATGCCGCTGCTGTGTCTCAGCCAATCAGAAAGGAGAATCTTGGACAGTTGAGACACTTGTGGACATCGCTGGACAGAGAGGGACCTCAGGTAAGTATTAGGGGGGCTGCTGCACACAGAATGCTTTTTATCTTCATGCAAAGAATGCAATAGGATATGAAAAAAACCTTCTGCCTTTACAACACCTTTAAGTAAAAATGATACTTGGGCCCCTTTTCACACGGGCCGCCCAATCGGTCCGCCTGTCAGTTTTTTAGGTGGACCTGATCGGACCCTCCATTGCCCTCGGATGTCAGCGGACGTTTCCTTTTTTACCCGCCAACATCCGATCCAGTCTGAGACAGACAGATGGGGAATCTGCTCCCTATCCATCTATTCATCAATCGGATCGGATGTCAGGAAGTCCGTTTACCTCTGACCACCCATAGAGGAAAGCGGGATGTGTCCGTGTCCGCTCCGCATCAGCAGAGCGGACACAGACCTGTCATCTGCCTGGCGGAATCCACAAGTGTGAAAGAGCCCTTCTGTAAGCAAAGTTTTTAAAACAACGATAAACAAATGCTGCTCATAAAGAAAAATAATGAGGTTATCAGACAACAATATAGACCTCTGGAATAAAAATTACATCCTTTTTATATTTTATACAAACATTCAAATTCTTATTCATGTATGTATATAAAATTAGATTATATATATTTGCACATTTCATTGACTACAGCAACAGACCCTAGTGACATTATCATGTACATTATTATTAACTAAAAACCCTTGAAGCTTTTCGCAATATAGTCTGCCTCATCAGGAGGTATCTCATACAGGCGATCAGTCACTTGATCAGACAGGCATATGGCTTGATTGTTGGGACTCCATAGGACAGTTTTTCCACTCCTTTACATGCTTGAATAATAAACAATAAATACTAATACAATTAATTGTATATTACAAATTATATTGAGTAGAAATAATTAGGATTGCACTAAAACCAGTATCGATACTAAGCATTTGCACGAGTACTGTTACTCATGCAAATGCTCCGATATCTGAAAGCGATATCTTTGCAGTGCGATCTGAGCACATACAAAATGAATGGGCTCAAATCACACTGCAAAGATTCACATGTGATTTGACCCAGAATGCGGTGTGATCTGAGCCCATACAAAAAAAAGGGGGCTCAAATCCCACTGCAAAGAATCACATGTGATTTGAACAGAAATACGGTGTGATTAATGTCCAAATCGCACGGGGTTCCCCCCACCGCTACTGTGTAGACCCAGGCTTGTCATAGTGACTTCAGCCTGGGTTCACACAGGATCGGTGCAGGAAACTGCAGTGCGATTTGGACAGGAACCGTATCTGCACATACAATTCTTTGCAGTGCAATTTGAGCCCATTCATTTTGTATGGCTCAGATCACACCGCAAAGGTATCCGTACTCGGTATCGACCAATACTTGAGCACAAAATTTCGTACTCGCCGGTAATGGTGCAACCCTACATATAAGATCAAGCTTACAAAACATGTGCCCCGAGCCTACTCTTTTTTTGAAGCCAAATAGAGCCTCAGGCTCTAAACATACTCTTCTAAAAAAAAAAAAAAAAAAACCTTAAAAACTATACCATGTTTCCGGCGCCCTGTATGTAAATAAGGGGCCAGGCGTATGGATTAGGGGGGCGGCGCCCTGTATGGACGGGCCGCCACTGGCAGGATTGCTAAACCCACTTGCTGCCTTCTGTCT
Organism: Lithobates clamitans; assembly: GCA_037952925.1. Classification (NCBI taxonomy): domain Eukaryota; kingdom Metazoa; phylum Chordata; class Amphibia; order Anura; family Ranidae; genus Lithobates; species Lithobates clamitans. The sequence continues at coordinate 895,555 of JBBGZY010001773.1, forward strand.
CTCAACTTTTAGATTTACTGGTACTGACGAGCCCTGTACCTTACATCTAGTTTTCGATACCCCCGTCTTTGCTTTCTGTAAAATATCCATTCATCTTCTTGCAGGAAGTCCACTGACGGATCGGCAAGTATCCACACCCAGCTGCTGTGTGTCGTTTCCTGTCGCTGGTAGTGCAACCCCTTTAACTACCCCGGTCATAGAGAACCTGGATTCTCCAACATGGAATTTCCAGCACCAGGCAAGGTAAAGAGTCGTATTTCATCAACTCATTGCTATTTATGTGTCAAGATAATCAATAACCTTACGAATTAACCCCTTCCCTCTGGTGGGAGCCGGTGTCTTGTCAAATACTGTCCCCTATCCAAAAGTGTCCGCCCTGTACTGCGCAGGCGCAGTACGGAGGACAAACGAGAGCCGAAAGTCTCCGAAGTTCAACAGCTGATCGTCAGCTGTACACGGCGCCTGCGCTTTTATTCTTACCCTGTGTCCAGGTTCATTCCCTACTATCCAAGTGGGCATAGAATAAGAATAAATAGATGCCGAGCGCAGCGAGGCCGTGCCCGAAGCGTGGCGAGCGAAGCGTGCCCACGAGGGGCCCTCTTGCAAAGCCATCACTAATAAGTGCACAAGCGCCGTGTACAGCTGATGGTCAGCTGATCAAATTCGGACACTTTCGGCATCTCCTTCTCCTCCGTACTGCGCAGGCGCTGCGCCTGTGCAGTACGGGGCGGACACTATCTGATAGGAGGACACTTCTCGTCAGAACATCGGCCCTTTAAGTGTTTTGTAATGCTGGAGGCACACGATCGCTCTGGCTAATACAGATCCTACAATATCTCCTCTGTCCCGCTGTGATCTTTGCACATCCAGTCCCTGCACTGCTTTACAGTTGAGAAATCTCCCTTGGCCTCAAAGGGCCCACTACTACATTCTGAATCTTGCATTGTGCAAGTACTGGAAATATCAGGGCAGGGGAGACCTAAGTTTTTGCAGCATCTGATTTCCTGAAGGACACAGTAGAGGTAAGTGTATATCGTACACTTACCTCCAACCAACATGCTAGAAGAGACTCCCTAGAGTTCTTGGTTAACAATTTTGTTTCCACTCCTGAAGCTAGTAAGGTTGCCAATATGCAAATTAGCTGATTTCCTTCCCCGTCACACACAATAATTCACTGTTCCTGCCATGCCTGAAAATCCAAAAGAGTTGGTGAGGAAAGTCTCTCTCTAAGCCCGTCACCATCATTAACCTGCTGAGAAGTAGGAGCACTTCTTCTTCAACGTGTATGTCAAGGCAAAAAAAAAAAACATGTAGTACATCTCTGCTATAGACAGTAAAACCTTGGATTGCGATCATAAATTCGTTCCAGAAGCATGCTTGTAATCCAAAACACTTGTATATCAAAGCGAATTTCCCCATAAGAAATCATGTAAACTCAGATGATTCGTTCCACAGCCTTTCATTCATAGTTCCTTTAGTTTATAGTCCATATAAAAAGATTCTAGCAATGTGACCAGGTTGTGTAACCATAAAATGTCCATCCACAAACGGAAGCTCCACAAGGGGATTAGAAGTAAAATCCAGCAGGAGCTCCAGAGTATAAAAGAGAAGAGGGGCGCCTCCAAATGTGTAGCAATATGTTGCTAAATGTTGTACCTTCATTAAATGTAACCATATTGCTACACTTAGAGGCGCCTCTCTTCTCTTTTATACTCAGTTGTGACATGACGCTACTTGTATATCAAGACATTGCTTGTATATCAACTCAAAATTTATTTAAAAATTGTTGCTTGTCTTGCAAAACGCTCTCAAACCAAGGTTTTACTGCATGCACATTTCCCTATGTTTTATTACTTTAAAGCCCCTGCGAGTACAGATTAAAATACAGCGAGGAAAAAAAAAAAGTATTTAAAACTCTCCTGCTGATTTTGTACGTTTGCCCACTGACCAAGAAGTGATCAATCTATAATTTTAATGGTCGGTTAATTTTAACAGTGGGAGACAGAAAAAACACCAAAAATATCCAGAAAAACGCATTTCAAAAAAGTTATAAATTGATTTGCATTTTAATAAAGACGTATTTGACCCCTTCGCAAAACATGACTTAGTACTTGGTGCTAAAACCCTTGTTGGTAATCACAGGGGTCAGATTTTTCTTGTAGTTGGCCACCGGGTTTGCACACATCTCAGGAGGGATTTTGTCCCTCTCCTCTTTGAGGATCCTCTCCAAGTTGAGTTAAAAATGGGTCATGGATGGGTATTCCAGCATGACAATGACCCAAAACACACGGCCAAGGCAACAAAGGTGTGGCTCAAGAAGAAGCACATTAATGTCCTGGAGTGGCCTAGCCAGTTTCCAGACCTTAATCCAATAGAAAATATGTGGAGGGAGCTGAAGGTTCGAGTTACCAAACTTTAGCCTCAAAACCTTAATGACTTGGAGAGGATCTGTAAAGAGGAGTGGGACAAAACCCCTCCAGAGATGTGTGCAAACCTGGTGGCCAACTACAAGAAACGTCTGACCTCTGATTACCAACAAGAGTTTTGCCACCGAGTACTAAGTCATGTTTTATGAAGGTGTCAAATACTTATTTCACTCATTAAAATGCAAATCAACTTATAACTTTTTTGAAATGTGTTTTTCTGGATGATTTTGTTGTTATTCTGTCTCTCTCACTGTTAAAATAAACCGACCATTAAAATTATAGACTGATCATTTCTTTGTCAGTGGGCAAATGTGCAAAATCGGCAGGAGATCAAATACTCCCCCCCCCCCCCCCCTCACTGTACCTGTTGATCTTCCATAAATACACTCAGCTCTTGTTGTGGTATGATAATATATAGGATTCTTGTGGACTTATAGGCATGTGCACGGGTGTGCCATACCCTAATCGCCCTATGCTTAGGGTTCACCAATAAGGCAGTACAGCCAGCCCTCTTTTTTTACATGGCCTGGGCCCTGTCGGTTCAAAAGGGGGCCCGGGACACGAGGACTGGCTGTACTGCCTTTTTGCAGACACCGATCCTCTTGTTACTTCCCCTGCAGCGTTGCTGGCTTCTTCTCTCCCTCCCTCCACCTGCACTGAAGATTGAATCCGTTCTAGCATCTGCGCCCTCCCTGCTGTCCAGCCCTCTCCTGCTGAAAGCTGCTGTGGGCACACAAAGGGATATTTTAGGATGGAGAGCAGGGGAAGGGACAAGTAAATATATCATTTACAGGCCCCTTCCTTTTCTGAATCAACACAGTGAGCAATCTGTACCAATCGCTCCTGTGTCCATTCATCATTGAAGCATTGTAAACTTCATGATTAGTATTCCGTGGGAATAAGCAGGGAGGGCACTGCCCTATGGAGTATGGCTCATGCTGGTTCCTCATTGCACATTGCAGATACCAAAGTAAGCACCTTAATAGGCAAGTCTAGTCGCTTAATAATGAAGTGTTTTCATCCTTATTTGTGGACTTACTTTCCTTTTTGTTTATTATATAAAGCACTTTGTTGGACTTTAGAGCAAGATTGGACATTGACTTTCATTATAGTGCTGCCACCATCATAGCACAACTTACTGGATCATGTGTAGTACTGGATCAATCCCATAATAAACAATTTGAGGCTATATGTTTTTTTTGTTTTTTTTATTGTTTGCTCCTATCCTCAAGTAGGATCTCATAGCAACAGGACCCGTTGGGACAATTTCAGCCATCAGTGGTTGAGATGGTTTAGCGGCTGGGTCTCTTTTTTTTTTTTTTTTTTTAATATTTGTGGCCTAAAAGTACCTATTTACATTAAAGCTGGCTGTAGCTCTACCCCAGTCTCTAGCCCAATTTATGGGTGTTCCTTTTTGGGGAGGTACAGCCAGCAATAGAGCCCCCGCCCCCTTTCTATGCTGACTGTTCTTTCCACTTTAATGAATAAACAAACAATGCTGTTGGAACTGTGTGGTAGGGCTTCCAGTGCCTTATATGTTTACTATTACTAGTAGCCGGCAGCTCTATCGCACAGCCCAGACAGAGCTGCACAGGCTGTGTAATCTATCTCTGGCTTCTTGTAAACATCCACAGCCCCAGCTCCTTGAGTGACTTGTTACTATTATGAATGAATGGTCAAGGCTGTCAGGGCTGATGCCATGTATGTAGTGATTGGTACTAAATGGCAATCAGTGCAGTCACCCTCACAAAAATAAGTGTATGTTCATTGCAAATAATAAAAGGACAACCAATAAATCATACAGTTTCTGCTCACACAGTTAAGTGGTTTCACTCCACCCCCTGGATATAATATATGATTAAATGATGTAACCACAAATTAACCTAAATGTCCAAATAAAAAAAGTCCAAAAAGATCATTCTTGAATGTGCTTCCATCTACCAGTATTATCCTTGTGCACATAAATCTTCAACTTATGGATCTCCCGTGATCTGCATGCAATCGCCTCCCGTGCTCCGTATATGCTCACCTCCAGAAAAGACCATGACTACTAGTCAAGGGTCAGATGCATTTTTTGCCCCCTCAGGGACCACTGATCAGATGGCTCCCGGATACAATCCTCGTCTCCTCCACTCTCCTCTGATGTGAACAATCACTCATGCAAAAAATGAAAACTAATAGTACTCTGTACATGTAAGAACATTTATTATAATTTAAAAATTGGATCTAACACTCAAACATGTGCACTTTTGCTATGTACAGTACATGACATAATAAGGCAGCTCCTCTCTCACCTCAAGATGGCCACCATATGACGTCGCTGACATAGTTCTGCCCCCAAACAAGTTACGGCCCATCAACAGGCTTCTTCAGTAGGACATGTTTGATACGGCCCTGCAGTGCTACCCATTCATTCATAGTCGTTAAAGTGGAGTTCCAACCAAAAGTGGAACTTCCGCTTTAAGCCCTCCTCGCCCCCTGACATGCCACATTTGGCATGTAATTTTTTTGTAGGGGGGGAGTGTGTACCCTTTTTTCATGGGACTTCCTGTCCCACTTCCTGCTTCCGATCTTCGGCCACCTAGGCGACGACTCCTCTCCTCCTAGGCGGCCCCTCCCTGTCAGCAATCTTTTGGGATACAACTCAGGTCCCAGAAGATCGGCTGGCCAAAAGGAGAGCGCAGTACGCGCCGAGGCGTGGAGCCGTAAGCTGTCACGGCCGGGTGCCCACAGTTACCATTACGGCACCGAGAAGAGAAGGGGGGAGAGGAGCGAGCCTCCGGGCGGCCACATCGCTGGACCGTGGGGCAGGTAAGTGTCGGTTTATTAAAAGTCAGCAGCTATGCTTTTAGTAGCTGCTGACTTTTAATAAAGTCAAAAACGGGTGGAACTCCGCTTTGAGGATCAATCGGCGCTGCAGAGTTTCATGATCTATCTGCTGGGGCTGTGTGTATTATCAAGCAACTGCAGATAGATTATACAGCGGCCCATAGGTTATGTAATGTATAGTTAATGGCAGCACTGGTCTCTAGAGGAGCCTCTGCTGCTGAAGACCAGCGCTGTCACTCACAACTCCATCTCCTATCTAGCAGTGTGGTCAGAAAACTCAGGGAAAACTGTCCATCTACGCCACTGCTAAACGACAGGACTTAGATTAGAACTGGGCCAAATGCTACATGCACTTAGTTCTATGTGGGGATTAAAGTTTTCGAAATTTTCATGAGTCTGCTTCTTTAAAGAAACTTTAGTTCCAGTATGGGGTTGTTAAGCACAGATCTTAATCAGAGTGCCGACTATGATTTTAAACAAGCTGGTATCGGGCTTCAACAAGCTTAGAGCAGCCTACTGACGTTTGCTAGTAACTTGTTTACAAGCGCCGCTCCTATTAAGTTCTGTGCTGAACCTTCCCAAACTGGAGATAAAGAGTGCTTTAAAGACTTTAACAAAGCTGTGTGAAGCTTCTCGAAACCTTTGCAAATGTTTTGTAAAATCTTGCTGTACACATTGCTCTTGTACAAGCTGAGGCCTGCGTGAATACGCCCTATTTGTTCATCTTACTATAGAAGATAAGAGTTTCTTTTTTTTTTTTTTCTGTAGACTGTCTAAAGAACTTCTTCTGGACCCCCAGCAGACACTAGTGTTCAAGGTGTGGCATAAATCAGGTGAGTAACAACGGGTAATGTGGGCCATTACCTATCTCAATATTTATACTGGTTCCCAGGCCGGGCTTCTTTCCTTTTAGTGCAGTGAAAGTTAGTGTGGTGCTGATACTAAGCATTTGCAAGAGTACTCGTGCAAATGCTCCGATACTGAAACAGAGATGCCTTCAAGTCCACGGACTGTAACTTTAAAATGGATTCACAGATGTGCGGGTGCAGTTTGTAAAAAGAATCCGGTGCAATATCATTCAGTGGTTCAGGTGTAAATTTTTAAAGCGTAGGACACTGGAAATTGCACCTGAACCAGACTGAAAATCGTACCCGACTCTTTTTTTAAAATCACACTTCAGCCGGCCCCATGCAAGTTTAATTCAGCGATTTCCCCTTGCTGAGCTGTTGTGTTCTTCTGACAGTGGGATGACCCACCCAACCCCCCACCCCACCCCACACACACACACACACACACACACACACACACACACCGCCACAACACATTTAGATTAGCTCTCTCTGCCATTGGCTGGTTTTCAATATGCATGTCCTAGAGATGCCGACTGAAGGGGCGGCGGCTTCTGTCGGACAGACCAACATACACACAGGCAAAATGTGGGCCGGTATTTTTTGTACCAGTGTCTTGTCAGAAAGCCACTACCCATCAGAAAATGCAACGGAAGTGGCGTTCCATCGTGGCCATCTTGGTGGCACTTGTCTGCAGTAAGCAACAGTCAGAAGGCGGCAAGCGCACACCTCTTTTTACACCCACCGAGGTCTTGGATTGCACACTTATTTTTACCTGTAAACTGAGCTTTTATAGTGAAATTACAGGATTTAGAAATACGTGACACTGTTTTGATGTTGAATTTTAAAAGCAGTGGCAAGCCTGCTGATCTCACAGGTTTGCTAATCTGACAGAACATCGCTGCTTTTAAAGCGGAGTTCCACCCAAAAGTGAAACTTCCGCTTTAAGCACTCCTTACACCCTTATATGCCACATTTGGAATGTCATTTTTTTGGTGGGGGAGTGGGTATATATAACTATATAGATTGGACCAAAATGAGGTACAAGTAAGGAGGAAAGAGGGACAGAGGGACTTTGTTCCAAATCAGGGACAGTTGGGAGCTATGGACTCCTCCTCTCCCTCTAGGTGGCCCCTCCCTGCCAGCAAACTTCTGGGACACGTGACAAATCCCAAAAGATTGCCTGGCCACTAGCAGAGTGCAGCGCGACTCGCGCATGCGCAGTGCGCTCCCGGCCGTGAAGCCAAAAGCTGTCAAGGCTGGGTGCCCACAGTGGCTATGACGGCGCCGGCGGCGAGGAGGGAGAGAGGAGCGAGGCTCCGGGCGGCTGCAACTCTGGACCATGGGACAGGGGAGTGTCTGTTTATTAAAAGTCAGCAGCTACACTTTTTGTAGCTGCAGACTTTTAATAAACTAAAAAATGTGTGGAACTCCGCTTTATGATTCAACATCAAAACAGCTTGACGGATTTCAAAATCCTGTATTTCACGATATAAGGTGAGTTTACTGGTTAAAAAAAAGTGTGAAATGCAGGACTTTGGTGGGTGTAAAAAGATGACTTCAGATTGTAGGCTTAGTGTGACCTAATGCGGGGTGTACCAAGATGGCCGCAATGGAACGTCACTTCCGTTGCACTTTTTGATGGGTAGCGGCTTTCTGATAGAACACCGGCAAACGTCTCCCAACATTCTGCCAGTGTGTACGGGACTTTAGGCACAAATAACATTTGTGTATGGCCCCAATAAGATATCAACTCTTCACTTTTTAAACGCTGGGACTCTAAAATATTTAGCACAATGCAGGAGCTTACCTAATAATGTAGAGTAAAGTAAAATCAAACATTGTTTTGTTTTTTTTGTTTTTTTTTTCTCCCCACTCTTTATCTCAGAGCGTCATTTGAATGTATATCCTTCTCTATCACCCTCCATGATTTTCAGGTGACCTAGAGCGAGTGATGGGCTTTGCCGCTGTAGATCTCTCTCCATTGCTATCTGGGTTCCAGTCTGTGTGTGGCTGGTATAATATTGGAGACTTCACCGGGCAGTGCCAGGGGCAGATAAAAGTGTCCATCACACCTTTGGAGAACATCGCCCATCTGAGAGAGGAGAGACGGACGAGGAGCTGCACTGCAAATGCACAGTCTCAGGTGGGAACTGCATCTATATTTGTCTCCACTTATGTAAAAATGACTGGAATCGCACCAAACACTACGCGGAAAGTGTCATGTTTTAGTGTTTTCTAATCTGTGTTAAAAAGGGGAACTAAATGCACAAAATACTGACCTCCCCCTTCCAGCGATGTGGTGGTTACATCCCTTGCCAGCCAAAGTCCTCTTCTTCCCCGGTGACGGGTTTTCAAGCCTCTTGATTTTTTTTTTTTTTTTTTAATCAACAAAAAGGTTTTTTATTAATGAGAACACACGGCATTACATGTTACATATTGCATATGTATGATATACAAGGACATATAAAGAAAATAGCAGGAGTCTTAATTCTCACAACCAGGGGCGTAACTAGAAATAGCAGGGCCCCATAGCAAAATGTTGCATGGGCCCCCCTGCAAACAGCCCCCCCCCCCCCCACAGCTGCCCTAGTGTCAATGCAGCCTGACCTATGCCACATACAGCGTGACCTGTGCCCAATGCAGCGTGACCTGTGCCCCATACAGCCTGGTCTGCCTGTGCCCCATACAGCCCCACCTATGCAGAAGAAGAGGCATGCCACCCGGATCAGCAGAGAGCGGGATTGCCCACTGTAATAGCTTTCATTTGAATTTCCCGTCTTCCCGGGGCTCATCGTCGCATAGCCCCACCTCTTGGCTCGACGCCTTTGATGACGTCACATGTCCCGCATTGGATCGGTGTTCTGTCTATCAAAGGCACCGGGCTAAAAGGTGGAGCTATGTGACTTGAGCCCCGGGAACACTGGAAGTTCTAATGAAAGCTCTTACATCGGGCAATTCAGCTCTCTGCTGATACGGACAGCTCGCCTCTTCCTCTCCTCTCTCTTCCCCTCCTCTCTCTTCCCCTGGCTGGGAGACTGTGGCGGCAGTGCTCTTATCCTCACCAGGCCCCACTCGGCTGCGGGCCCCGTAGTGCCCGCATGGGACGCTATGGTGGTAGTTACGCCCCTGCTCACAACAACATAAGAGTAGCGTTAACTGTAAAGCCAATACTGCTATCATACAGCCAAAAAACATAGGAACGTCCTAGTGCTCCTTCAATAACGAAACAAGATTAAAATAAATTAAATTAAAAGCTAAGTCTTAGACCAACCATTGATATATCACCATGGGTTTAAATCTGCAAATCACTCTTAGTATGTCACACTTCTTGTCATACAGTATAATGCTCCAAGAACAGCGCCACAGGCCCAGTTCTCCCATCAGCAGTCTATCCAGGGCCAATTGTGGTGGTGTCACCTCTAGGGAGTTTAACCAACTCTGCCATATATTGGGAACATTTTTTGGCGATTTAATATGTTGATATGTGTTTTTTTTTCCTGAATAAGAGTAGCATTGACCATTTGGATCCACTGCGCCTCCTTTGGGGTGCGTGCCGACAGCCACAAACGGGCAATCAGCTTCCTGGCTAAGTATAGGAGTCTCGTGAGTGCAATGTATACCGAGGGGAGGGTATAGGTCCTCATCTAGGCTACCTAGTAAACACATTAGTGGTTCCACCTCAAGCTGAGTTTGGAAAACACTGTTTATTCTGGTGGCAACGCTATTCCAGTACCTCACTAGCTTGGGGCAATGCCAGAGCATATGAATGAGATCACCCGGGTGGGCCTGGCATTTGGGACATATGGGGGGTGTTTCGTCACATATGGCGACCCATCACATTTGGCTACCCGCTGGAGTGCACATGCGTGGCGCCACCATATGCGTTCCAACACAGTTGTTTCGTCAGATTAGGCGACCGTCAGAATGTGTAATGGAAGTGACGTTCCGTCGCCGCCATCTTGCTACATCCTGCACTCCTCAATAGTAAGGATACACTGAGAAGTGGAAAGCGGACATCTTGTTACACCCACCGGAGTTTTGCATTTTACACGTATTTGTAACAGTAAACTGAGTTTATATAGTGAAATACAGTACTTAGAACTACGTCTGACTGGTTAGATGTTGAATTTTGAAAGCAGCGAACTTCTGTCAGATTAGCAAACCTGTGACATAAGCAGGCTTGACACTGCTTTTAAAATTCAACATCTAACGAGTCAGACGGAATTGTAAGTACTGTATTTCACTAGATAAACTCACTTTACTGCTAAAAATAAGTGTAAAATGCAAGTCTCCGGTGGGTGTAAGAAGATGTCCGCTTTCCCCCTTCTCAAGGTATCCTTACTATGGAGAAGTGTGGGGTGTAGCAAGATGGCGGCGGCGGAACGTCACTTCCGTGACGGTTTTAGTGTGCTCTTTTGTCCTAAAACTGTTGGAACGCATATGGCGGCGGCGCGCATGCGCACTCCAGCGGGTAGTCAAATGTGATGGGTAGCCATATGTGACGAAACAGGGGAATTGCGCCTGCCCCATTTATGTAACTGCACAGTGGTGCGGTATTCAGCCTCTTGATTGGTCGGTGGAGGATGATGTCATCCCGTGCTTAGGCACGGGAGTCCGTCATTCCAGCACGGCCTGAGTGTGCTTTCAGTAGAAGACTGCGAGCAGGCAGGTAAGTGTTTGTGATTGCAGGAGAGACATAGCAGGTCTTTTCTGTAATAAAGAGCTGCCTTCTAGCAGTTTTTTTTTTTTTAATTTAGGTTTAGTTTTGCTTTAAAGGCAATCCTATAATGCATTTAGGTTGGTTTTATTTCAATTGTTTGGTGTTTACACCCTGAGGTTTTGTACCTATGTTATGTCTAGATGTACTCTACCTTAATATTACAAATAAATCTGTAATATGTCATTGAAGACTGACCACTCCTCTTACTGCTTCAGTTTTATGTGTGATTTTAAAGGCTAAGTCCACCAATTAAAAAAAAAATAGTAAATGCTTTCATTTTTGCAGGGAGACAAAAATGTGCATTAATCCTTCTTTTTTTCTTTTTTGCATAGGAGCCTGCAAAGCATTGCACCCGTGATCAGTGAATTGCAGGCGCAATGCCATGCTCCTGTAGGCTCTTCCTTCAGCTTCAAGTCTGTACTTCTGTACGGGTTTTTAGTTGAAGAGATGGAGGAAGTGCAAATGAACTACAAGTGTGGTGATCTACAGCAACGGAGAACAGGACTTGTAGTTCATTCATTCACAAATCTCAGAATTCTTAGTTCAAAAGTGACAGTGGCGGCTGCGGAGAAGAAGAGAAGAACGCGGTCAGAGGCCGTCTTTTAGGGGGTGGTTTGCTTTGCTCCATGTTACATCTTACCTACAGGCAGGGCAGACATCAGAAATTTTTGGGCCCCTTAAACAGGTTTAGGCCTGGGACATACAGTATAAATCTATCATTCAAAAACAATTGAGTTCCAGCCCAGTGACCAGGAACGTAATTGTACTGATTTTTATTTTTATATTGATTACGCTAAAAGAACAGCTTAAAAGATGGGTGGATGAATAAGTACCTTGAATAAGTCACATCATACATCAGATCTCCGGATTTTCAACCCTTTCACTGTCGCTGACCTATGCCGGTGCTCTCTTGTAAACGGACTCCCAGCCAATTATAGCCAACAAGAATCTGTTTACATTTTATCTTCAGCTTGTCGGCTTTCTATTTGAAGTGATTCCGATTGCTATAAAGCTGCCTAATCGCATCTGTAGGGTGCAGAATGTGAAAACAATGATTGTACCCGACATACAGTAATACCTTGAATTGCGAGCAGAATTCGATCCGGAAACATGCTTGTAATCCAAAGCACTTGTATATCAAAGCGAATTTCCCCATAAGATATAATAGAAACTCAAATGATTCGTTCCACAACCATTTATTCATAGGTCCTTTAGTTTATAGTCCATATAAAAAGATTATAGCAATGTGATTTGCTTGTGTAACCATAAAATGTCCATCCACAAATGGAAGCCTCCACAAGGGGATTAGAAGCAAAATCCAGCAGGAGCTCCAGAGTATAAAAGAGAAGAGAGGCGCCTCTAAGTGTAGCAATATGTTTCTAAATGTTGTAACTTCATTAAATGTAACCATATTGCTACACTTAGAGGCTCCTCTCTTCTCTTTTATACTCAGCTGTGATATGACGCTACTTGTATATCAAGATATCGCTTGTATATCAAGTCAAAATTTATTTAAAAATTTTGCTCGTCTTAGAAAACGCTCTCAAACCAAGTTACTCTCAAACCAAGGTTTTCCTGTAATGACATTTTATGGGTCTTTAGGAGGCCAGGTTGGAAAATGTAATTCAATGGGCCAAATATTTTTTAGACTTTAGCTATAAATTGATGAACTGCACTCATCCCAGCCATCCCCACCCCCCACCTTTTAGGCACAATTAAAGCAACAGCCAGTTTTAGCGATCGTTCCATGAAATGTTACACTTCTGCTGCCTCTATCACTGCAGGTTCTGAGAATTATTCTTCACTCTCTTCTCCAGGTGACAGCGCACACATCTTTCCTGTATCAGCCGAACCCTGTATTTACCTTCCCCCTCCACCAAACAGAAAAGGCGGACGGCCTCATCAATCCTACAGAACGGTAAGTAGCATATTGTGATATGTTGTATGCAGATGAACCAGGTGACCGTTAATTTCCGGTTATGATTTTGAGAAAGAGAGCCATTATTCTATCTTTTCATGTGGCAACACTGAAGAAATGACACTTTGCTACAATGTGTGAGTGTACCGCTTGTATAACAGTGTAAATTTGCTGTCCCCTCAAAATAACTCAACATACAGCCTTTAATGTCTAAACCGCTGGCAACAAAAGTGAGTACACCCCTAAGTGAAAATGACCAAATTGGGGGCAAAGTGTCAATATTTTGTGTGGCCACCATTATTTTCCAGCACTGCCTTAACCAGTGGCGGCTGGTGAAGTTTTAGGATGGGGGCGCCAGACCCCACCCTTCCTTTTTGACCCCTCCCACTTGGTGAAAATGGGCGTGGTTTCAGTGAAATGGTGTTCGTGGCTCTAAGGTGGTGTGGGTAGCGTCTGAGATGAACGAGGGATGGAGGAAGAGGGATGGAGGGACAGCAGGCACAGATCCTACACAACAATACAAATATGTGTATTCTAGAAAGTTTAACAATCAGCAGATAAAGATACTCCAAACACCTGGTGTTAGCACTTCAATCATCCTGGCACCATGGTTGTTATGGTGTCAGGATGATTGAAGCGCATTATTTCTGTTATTACATTGTAATATAAAATGAAATCATTCAACTCACCATAATGCAGAATCAGTGGGAGCCCTGAGCGTGTCACTAGCCATGCCGCCTGCCACCAGATGTCATCAGGTGCCCCCAGCGGAGTCCCTCCTTACATGCAGCCTGTGTCCCATCAAATGCAGCCTGTGTCCCATCAAATGCAGCCTGTGTCCCATTAAACCCCCCTTCTCCGCAGGAGCACAGCGGTACTTGCCTTGCCGTGTTGTCCTCTCCTGCGGTGTCTCCTTCCACTGGCAGCAGCAATGGAGGAGTCTGCTCCTCATACTTCCGGTTTTCTCTCTCCTGGGCGCAATGGGAGAGAGAAAGCAGGAAGTGACATCTAACTCAGATGTCAAACCGCCCGGCCGTAGTAATAGATACCATGAGCGCTGGTTGGAAGCTACTCGGCGCTTCGGAAAGCGTCGCAAGGCAGGACAAAAGCCAGTGAATGAAGCGCCACGTCTGCAATCTCATGATTGCATAGACGTGGTGCTTCACATAGTGCACTGTGTCCGGCGTCCAAACACAGTGCACTTTTTTGTATTTTTTATTTTTTTTGTTAAAGGGCCAGTTTTAAAAATGGACGGGCTGCCACTGGCCTTAACCCTCTTGGGCAGGGAGTTCACCAGAGGTTCACAGGCTGCCACTGGAGTCCTCTTCCACTCCTCCATGATGACATCACAGAGCTGGTGGATGTTAGAGACCTTGCACTCCTCCACTTGAGGATGCCCACAGATGCTCATTAGGGTTTAGGTCTTGAGACATGCTTGGCCAGTCCATCACCTTTACCCTCAGCTTCTTTAGCAAGGCAGTGGTCATCTTGGAGGTGTGTTTTATCATGTTGGAAGACTGCCCTGCGGCGGGCCAGTCTCTGAAGGCAATCATGCTCTGCTTCAGTATATCACAGTACATGTTGGCATTCATGGTTCCCTCAATGATATGCAGTTCCCCAGTGCCGGCAGCACTCATGCAGCCCCAGACCATGACACTCCCACCATCATGCTTGACTGTAGACACACTTGTCTTTGCACTCCTCACCTGGTTGGCGCCGCACACGCTTGACACCATCTGCAACAAATAAATTTATCTTGGTCTCATCAGACCACAGGACATGGTTCCAGTAATCCATGTCCTTAGTCTGCTGGTCTTCAGCAAACCGTTTGCGGGCTTTCTTGTCCATCATCTTTAGAAGAGGCTTCCTTCTGGGACAACAGCCATGCAGACCAATTTGATGCTGTGTGCGACGTATGGTCTGAGCACTGACAGGCTGACCCCCCACCCCTTCAACCTCTGCAGCAATGCTGGCAGCACTCATACATCTATTTCCCAAAGACAACCTCTGGACATGACGCTGACCACGTGCACTTAACTTCTTTGGTGGACCATGGGGAGGCCTGTTCTGAGTGGAACCTGTCCTGTTAAACCGCTGTATGGTCTTGGCCACCGTGTTGCAGCTCAGTTTCAGGGTCTTGGCAATCTTCTTATAGCCTGGGCCATCTTTATGTAGAGCAACAATTCTTTTTTTCAGATCCTCAGAGAGTTCTTTGCCATGAGGTTCCATGTTGAACTTCCAGTGACCAGTATGAGAGAGTGAGAGCGATAACACCAAATTTAACACACCTGCTCCTCATTCATACCTGAGACCTTGTAACACTAACGAGTCACATGACATCGGGGAGAGAAAATGGTAAATAGGGCCAAATTTGGACATTTTCACTTAGGGGTGTGCTCACTTTTGTTGCCAGTGGTTTAGACATTAATGGCTGTGTGTTGAGTTATCTTGAGGGGACAGCAAATTTACACTGTTATACAAGCTGTACACTCACTACTTTACATTGTAGACAAGTGTCATTTCTTCAGTGTTGTCACACGAAAAGATAGAATAAAAAATATTTACAAAAATGTGAGGGGTGTACTTACTTTTGTGAGATACTGTAACAAATGCAAGTCTCTCTAGGTCCCTTTAGGTAAACTATAAAATCTGTTAAAAGGGTATAGCAGAAAGGATATCACAGAACGGGTGGGAGTCAATAGTATAGTCATATGAAAAGGAAAGAAAAACATAGAAACCAATTTAGACTCAACCAATCTCTCCTTAAAGCGGAGTTCCACCCATTTAAAAGTCAGCCGCTACAAAAAGTGTAGCTACTGACTTTTAATAATCACTCACCTGTCCCACGGTCCAGTGATGCGGGTGCAGGAAGCCCCACTCCTCTCCCCCTCCTCTCCAAGGCGCCGGCATTCTAACTGTGGGCGCCCGGCTGTGGCTTCATAGTCGGGCGCGCACTGCGCATGCGCGAGCAACGCTGTGACTGGTCGGGCAATCTTCTGGGACCTGTGACGTGTCCCAGAAGATTGCAGGGAGAGAGGGGGGAGAATTTAACTTCCTCCCAGCGCCGTGGAATCAGGAGAGGAAGTGGGAGCTGGGTGCCCATAAAAACAGGGTACCCGCTCCTCCCCCCAAAAAAATGACATGCCAAATGTGGCATGTCAGGGGGTCACCATCACTTAAAGCGGAACTTTTTTGGGTGGAACTCCGCTTTAACCACTGCACATAAACGGCCGGGTGGGCACTCTCTCCTTCTGAGTGGACGTTCAGGAACGTCCCTCAGAAGGAGGCAGATTGCGCGCACGCGTGCCCGCGCAGCGGCGCGATCCGGATGTGCTCGTGTCACCCGGACACTGCGCATCTCTGATCGGCAGGAGGGCTCTGTGATTGGCCCTCCTGATCACATGACGGCCGTGTCCAATCACGGCCGTCATTTGATGTAAACGGAGCCGGTTGCTAGGCAATCGGCTCTCCTCTCCTCACACAGAAGTTGTCGGTGAGGAGAGGAGAGTGGATCGCTGCAGCCGGCTGGTGATCAGTGAGTATGAGCTGTTTTTTTACAGCTTTTTACTCACAAATGTAAAACACACATGTCCCCACACACGTTCCTACATGGTAAAAACACCTGTCCCCCACAGATTTAACAGTAAAATCACATGTCCCAAATGATTATCTGCACACATATGTCCGTGATCACCTGCGCACGTCTGTACATGATCATCTGCGTACATATGTCCGTTATCACACGAACCAATTATTATACACTTAACGGGATTTTTTTTACCAAAGACATGTAGCAGAATACATGTTGGCTTGAATTTAGGACAAAATTCGCTTTTATTGGATTTCTTTTAAAATCGAAAGAAGAAAATATTGGGGGGTTTTTTTTGTTTTTGTTTTTTTTAATTTCCGCTCTTTTTTCGCTTATATCGCAAAAAATAAAAAACGGAGTCATGAATAAATACCACCAGAAGAAAGTTCTATTTGTGCGAACAAAATGATAAAAATTTCATTTGGGTACAACGCGCAATTGTCATTGAAATTGTGACAACGCTGAAAGCTGAAAATTGGTCTGGGAAGGAAGGGGGTGAAAGTGCCCAGTATTGGGGTGGTTAATGGAACAAGGGTCTTCAAAAAATTAAATCTTAAACCAATACACCATATAAAAAATCTTTATTAATACAAAAAAAATGTGCGATATAAAAACATCCTAAAAACAAATCCACACTACCCAATCCATTTACACTATATTGGGACGCCTGCCTTTACACACGCATGCACTTTAATGGCATCCCAGTCTCTCAGTCTTAGGCTCGATTCACATCTATGCAAGTTGCTTTTGAATGTTTCTGCAGTGCTTTTTGCTGTGCTTTCTGTGTTTTTTTTTTTTTTTTTTAACGTAACTCGTGGTAAAAACGCACTACATGCTTTTCTGCAGCTTCTACATTGAAGTCTATTGAACCAAATAAAGCACCGTTTTGCGTTTTAAAAAAAAGTCCCTAACCCTTTGCAAAAACGCAGAGGCACAAAAATGCATTGATGTGAATGTGTTCCATAGGAAACTGTTAAAAAAAATTGTCCCGCATTTCTGCAAAAGCATGAAAACACACATTTGGTGTGAATGCAGTCTTAGTCCGTAGGGTTCAATATTGAGTTGGCCCGCCCTTTGCAGCTATAACAGCTTCAACTCTTCTGGGAAGGCCGTCCATAAGGTTTAGGAGTGTCTATGGGAATGTTTGACCATTCTTCCAGAAGGGCATTTGTGAGGTCAGGCACTGATGTTGGATGAGAAGTCCTGGCTCGCAGTCTCCGCTCTAATTCATCCCAAAGGTGTTTGTTTGGACCCAAACAAAATTGACGTCCTTTTTTCCCCCACAAATAGAGCTTTCTTTTGGTGGTATTTGATCGCCTCTGCGGGTTTTTAATTTTTTGCGCTATAAACAAAAAAAGTGCGAATTTTGAAACAATATATTTTACTTTTTGCTATAATAAATATCCCACATTTTTTTTATCAAAAAAGCTAATTTTTTTTCCTCAGTTTAGGCCGATACGTATTAGTCTACATATTTTTGGTAAAAAAAAAAATCACAATAAGCATATATTAATTGGTTTGCACAAAAGTTATCGCGTCTACAAAATAGGGGATTTATGGCATTTTTATTATTATTTTTTTTTACTAGTAATGGCGGCAATCTGCGATTTTTGTCGGGACTGTGACATTATGGCGAATACATCAGACACTTTTGACACATTTTTTGAAACCACTGACAATTATACAGCAATCAGTGTTATAAAATTGCACTGATTACGGTGTAAATGTCACTGGCAGGGAAAGGATTTACACTAGGGAGCGATCAAGGGGTTAACTGTGTTCCCTGACTGTGCGTTTTTAACTGTGGGGAGATGGGACTGTCTAGGAGGAGAGAGAGATCAGTGTTCCTACTTAGTAGGAACACGCGATCTGTCTCCTCTCCCCTGAAAGAACCGGGATCTGTGTGTTTACACACACAGATCCCGGTTCTCGCTCTGTCACGAGCGTTCGCGAGGTGCCCCCATCGGTCCGCCCGGCACTCGTATGAGGTCGGGCACACGCTGCGGGCACGCGTGCCCCTAGTGGCCAAAAGGCGAAGCGACATAAGGTGACGTTGTTTCGCCCAGCCGTGCTATTCTGCCGCAGTAAAACTGAGGTGGCTGGTCGGCAAGCGGTTAATAAACCCCCATGTGATAGCTTTGAGCAAGTGACAGGTACTCTTTATGGAGACATTAGGGGTCTAATAGACCCCAATGTCTCCCCTGAGCTTCATAGCATCTAACCAAGCACAGATCCCTCAGTTGTGTTCCCTTGTATTCGCCAGTGAGTCCCAGTTCACACTAGTGAGATGCAGGAAACCCTGCGATTCAGTGCCGGTTCACGCATCGCACCTGAATCGCACACTGGTTCACACTGACATCTGCGAACCGCTGGGGGTGTCATAGAGCTGGGCGATTTTCTCCAAAAAAAAACTCGATTCACAAATCCAACGTAGGTTGGACTTGATGGACTTGTGTCTTTTTTCAACCTCACCTACTATATGTAACTATGAATCGAGTTTTTTTTTTTTTTTTTGATGGACACCGCGCCGGTCCTGAGGAGCTGTGAGCAGGAGTTTTTTAGGCAGACTAGGCCGAAGCCGCTGCCTCAGCTAAATACTCCTGCCTGCAGCTCCTCAGAACCAGCGCGGTGTAAGCGCCGGTACTGGTGAAAAGAAAAAAAAAATCTAAAAAATCGATTTGACCTCTCAACTCGATTCAAGATTCAAATCAATTTTTTTCCGCAGCCCTAGGGTGTCAATGTAAAGTTAATGACACCCCCCCCAGACCGGTTCGCAGATGGTCGGGTGAACTGTGAAATGGTGCAGGAATCGGATGGGATCACATAGGTGTGAACACCCATAGGATCCGATTCCAGTGCAGATAAAAAAAAGGGGGGTCCTGCACCATTTTGTTGCAAATGTATGGTGATTCGAATGAACACAATTAACATTTCTAGATGTCATTTTTTTTTATAAGATAGTAAATTGAGTTTTTGAGTTCAGATCCACTTTTAAAGGAAACACCGGACCCTCCATTGCTGACCACCTTGTGACAATACTTGTGTCCGTCTGTCTCTGGCTTCAATATTTCCTAAACTGCTGATCTACAGTGAGAGTGCAAATTAAAAATATACAGTAAAGTCCGATCCTGTCCTGATCTGTATACGTGTTTATCGTTGGAGCCTCAGAAGCCCGACCGCCAGGGCAACTGACAGGTTTTCCTTTTAACTTCTGCTTTGCAGATCTATACAATATTTTGTCATTTTGTTTTAGGAGGGAAGACCCATTCCTACCAGTTGGTAATACAGAACATACAGAGACCATGAGACGTTTCCAGGAATCCTTACAGCAGGCAGAACAGTACACACGGAGTGCAGAGCGCCTGGATTTCCTTTCACAGTCCTCCCGATCATCTCTGCTGTCCGCACTCAGGTAGGGGAATGAGCCCTTAGGGGTTCTTTCATAGAGGCGTTAAAAATAGGCGGTTGGGTTGCATTTTTACCTCTTCCTGGCCACCTATCAATGTCACTCAGAATTGTTAAAATAGGGAACGGATGGAGGTGTACACACTGCAGCCTTAGTGCTGTCCCACAATGCGGCGCGGCAAAAATAACACTGCAGAGTTCAGCAGGTACTTTTATGCTATGCAACCCCCCTCCATTCATTTGTATTGAAATGCACCACAAGCGTGCTGTAAATGCGCTGTAAGCATGCTTATGGTGCAGTTGCAAAATATCAAAAGTGATCATTTCCCATTTGAGCCTTGTAAAATATTAACCACTTAAGGACCAAGCCTTTTATATGCGGGCGCTACTCACGTATGCGTTTGCTTCTGCACGCGAGCTCGGCAGGGCGGGGCGTGTTTAAAAAAAAAAAAATTATTTTTTTTTTTGTTATTTATTTTACCTTTTTTATTTTTACAGTTTTTGTTAATGTAAACATCCCTTGTAATAGAAAAAAAGCATGACAGGACCTCTTAAATATGAGATCAGGGGTCAAAAAGACCTCAGATCTCACACTTGAATGCTACACTAGAATGCTATACACTAGAAAAAAAAAAAATTGTCATTTAAAAAAATTTAAAAAAGAAAATGGCCCTTTAGGAGCTATGGGCGGAAGTGACATTTTGACGTTGCTTCCGCCCTACAATGGTATGGAGACGGGTGGGGGCCATCTTCCCCTCACTCGTCTCCATTCCACTGACGTGAGAGGATCTGATCGCCTCCGCCGCTGCCGACAGCTCCGGTAAGCGGCGGAGGGAGGGGGGGGCCCTCTCCCGCTGCCAATAAAAGTGATCTTGCGGCGAATCCGCCGCAGAGACCACTATTATCGGAAACCGGACCGCCGGCCGAAAAAGAGGATACCGGGGTTATGGCAGCTAGCTGCTGCCATAACAACGATATTCCTCTTCGTAGTTAGGACATATATCGGCGTGCGGCGACAATATTTGTTTATCCCAGAGTTTAGCTTTAACGCTGTGTCTGGCCATACTGCTTGAAAATGTCTTAAAATGAAAACAAGAGAAATGTTGTGATGTCTGTCATCATGACCTGTACTCCATCGTAGTCTCTCCCTCACTAGTATCTACTATATTGAATTTCATTTACTTTTATTTTTTTTAAAGGAAAAACCTTAATGAGCTGGATGATATCCAGAAATATTTTAACCAGAAGCTGTATAGAAGCCTCTCGAGCACAGCGCCACCTGGAGGAGCCACAGAACATGCCACAGAAAGGAAGCCTCCCATCACCACCATCTCCGAGGAGGACGCAGATGCTCAGTTATTGCTGAAGAAATCCAGTCTGTTGGTTTCACAAGTCAGCAACCTCATCACAGGTGAGAAACAAAGTTCAACTAATTCTAATACAGAAAAAAAGAACTACTCCAGACAAACCGCTTAAAGTGGTACTAAACACACAATGTTTAATTTACAGCATCCTTTCTCTTTATGTATATGGATGATGGTACTGTGTTTATTTTATTTAAAATCATAGTACCTGTTTTCATAATCAATATACAGCTGTCATGTGACCCAGCTCTTTTCCAGCCCATCTGCAGGGCAACATTAGTGGGAGGAGCAGAGGCATTGCTAGGTGGCAAAAACACCAGGGGCTTCAGCCCAAAGTCCAAGGCCGACACGTGGGGGGGGGGGGGGTGGTAGTATTGGCGCAGGGTGCGGCGGGGGGTAAGCTCACTTGCTGGTTGCCTGGCTTACCAGTGCTTATCAAGGCTGACCACTAAACTCACCTACCTGACAGACATACACTGACCTACCTGACATACACTGACCTACCCGACATGCATGACTGACCTACCTGACATACCTGACATACATGGCAGGAGCATGGCGGACAAGATGGGTGAACTAGAGATACTGTTGTACAAGGAGGATTTGGATTTTGTGGGAATTTCAGAGACCTGGTTCAACAGCTCTCATGATTGGCTGGCAAACATTCAAGGGTATACCCTATACCGCAAGGATAGAGAGGGTAAAAAAGGGGGAGGGGTATGCCTATATATCAAGAATAATGTACAAGCGAATGTGAGAGATGACATCACTAAGGGAGCTAGAGAGGAGGTGGAATCCTTATGGGTAGAGCTCCAAAGGGATGAAGCTAAGGGGAAAATAATACTGGGAGTATGCTATAGGCCCCCTAACCTGAGGGAGGAAGTGGAGACAGATCTCCTATCACAAATTGGATTAGCAGCAAGGATGGGAAGTGTTATCATAATGGGGGATTTTAATTATCCAGACATAGACTGGGCGGAGGGAACCGCGCATTCATTTAAGGCTCGCCAGTTCCTTAATGTCTTGCAGGACAATTTTATGGGTCAGATGGTAGATGCACCAACTAGAAATAAAACATTACTGGATCTACTGATTACCAACAATACAGACCTGATCACAGATGTGGAAATACGGGGCAATTTAGGTAACAGCGATCACAGGTCAATTAGTTTCAGTATAAATCACACAAATAGGAAACATGAAGGGAACACAGACACTGAATTTCAAAAGAGCCAACTTCCCTAAACTACAAACCTTGCTAAAAGGCATAAATTGGGATAAAATATTAGGAACAAAGAATACGGAGGAGAGATGGGTTTGCTTTAAGAGCATATTAAATAAGGGCATTAGCCAATGTATCCCATTGGGTAATAAATTTAAAAGAGCAAACAAAAATCCTGGATGGCTTAACTCCAATGTAAAAATGCATATAAAAGCAAAGGAGAAGGCCTTTAAAAAATACAAGGTTGAGGGATCATCCTCAGCATTCAGACTTTTTAAAGAATGCAATAAGAAATGTAAGGGTGCAAATAGGACGGCTAAGATAGAACATGAAAGACACATAGCGGAGGAGAGCAAAAACAAATCCCAAGAAATTCTTTAAGTATGTAAACAGTAAAAAAAGGGAGGACAGACCATATTGGCCCCATAAAGAATGAGGAAGGACATCTGGTTACAAAGGATGGGGAGATGGCAAAGGTATTGAAATTATTCTTCTCCTCAGTCTTCACGAGTGAATCGGGGGGCTTCAGTAACCAAAACTGCAGTGTTTATCCTCATGACACAGCACAGGAAGCACCTCCATGGTTAACAGAGGACGGAATTAAAATTAGACTTGAGAAACTTAACATTAATAAATCACCGGGACCAGATGGCTTGCATCCGAGGGTACTTAGGGAACTCAGTCAGGTGATTGCCAGACCGTTGTTCCTAATTTTTACAGACAGTCTATTGACTGGAATGGTACCAGCTGATTGGAGAAAAGCCAATGTAGCACCAATATTTAAAAAGGGCCCAAAAAACATCCCTGGGAATTACAGACCAGTTAGCCTAACATCAATAGTATGTAAACTCTTGGAGGGGATGATAAGGGACTATATACAAGATTTTAGTAATAAGAACGATATCATTAGCAGTAATCAGCATGGATTCATGAAGAATCGTTCTTGCCAAACCAATCTATTAACCTTCTATGAGGAGGTTAGTTGCCATCTAGATAGGCCCGTAGGAAGGCCCGTAGACGTGGTGTATCTGGATTTTGCAAAAGCATTTGACACAGTTCCCCATAAACGTTTACTGTACAAAATAAGGTCTGTTGGCATGGACCATAGGGTGAGTACATGGATTGAAAACTGGCTACAAGGGCGAGTTCAGAGGGTGGTGATAAATGGGGAGTACTCAGAATGGTCAGGGGTGGGTAGTGGGGTTCCCCAGGGTTCTGTGCTGGGACCAATCCTATTTAATTTATAAATGACCTGGAGGATGGGATAAACAGTTCAATCTCTGTATTTGCAGACGATACTAAGCTAAGCAGGGCAATAACTTCTCCGCAGGATGTGGAAACCTTGCAAAAAGACCTGAACAAATTAATGTGGTGGGCGACTACATGGCAAATGAGGTTCAATGTAGAAAAATGTAAAATAATGCATTTGGGTGGCAAAAATATGAATGCAATCTATACACTGGGGGGAGAACCTCTGGGGGAATCTAGGATGGAAAAGGACCTGGGGGTCCTAGTAGATGATAGGCTCAGCAATGGCATGCAATGCCAAGCTGCTGCTAATAAAGCAAACAGAATATTGGCATGCATTAAAAGGGGGATCAACTCCAGAGATAAAACGATAATTCTCCCGCTCTACAAGACTCTGGTCCGGCCGCACCTGGAGTATGCTGTCCAGTTCTGGGCACCAGTCCTCAGGAGGGATGTACTGGAAATGGAGCGAGTACAAAGAAGGGCAACAAAGCTAATAAAGGGTCTGGAGGATCTTAGTTATGAGGAAAGGTTGCGAGCGCTGAACTTATTTTCTCTGGAGAAGAGACGCTTGAGAGGGGATATGATTTCAATTTACAAATACTGTACTGGTGACCCTACAATAGGGATAAAACTTTTTCGCAGAAGAGAGTTTAATAAGACTCGTGGCCACTCATTACAATTAGAAGAAGAGGTTTAACCTTAAACTACGTAGAGGGTTCTTTACTGTAAGAGCGGCAAGGATGTGGAATTCCCTTCCACAGGCGGTGGTCTCAGCGGGGAGCATTGATAGCTTCAAGAAACTATTAGATAATCACCTGAATGACCGCAACATACAGGGATATGTAATGTAATACTGACACATAATCACACACATAGGTTGGACTTGATGGACTTGTGTCTTTTTTCAACCTCACCTCACCTACTATGTAACTATGACTGACATACACAGATTGTTGCTGCTCAGTCTTACCTGTCCTGTAGTGTGCAAGTACAGTCACTCATCCCGGGCCCCGTCATTCACCGTCCACCACTCAGACAGCCCTGCAGGCACCAGGCTGGCAGCCAGAGCCAGGATAGAAGAGCCGCCTGCCCATTTACACAGAGCGAGCGGCTAAGCGTGGATCTCCCAGTGCCCAGCGCGGCCGCAGTGTCATTCTCACCTCCTCCTGGACCCGGCAGCGCCTATGAATGGATGTCCCGCGGTCTCGGCATTGGACGAGTTTGACGTCCGTCGTAGGAGCCGGGGTCCCGGAGGCGAGACTTTTGTAGGTCACTCGGCCACGCTGGCAGGAGATCGTTGCTGCGGCTCGGGGCTAATAATTCCTTTAGTGATTTTGATACCCGGTGCTTTTTGGGGGCACACTTGGGGCTCCAGCCCTCGTCAGCCCCCCTCCCCCTCCCGACGCCACTGAGGAGGAGCTTCTAGTCATCTGCTACTGGGGAAAAAAGGGTCTTTTAAAATACAGAGGGAAAATACATAAATAATAAATTGTTTAAATTGTCTTACAAATATGTATTTGAACGCAAATGTTTATTATTTGTGTGCAAAAACATGGTGTGGGCTATCTAGGGGGAGGTTATGCCGAGCACAGCTTGTTTCACGCCCCTCCAGCGTGCGTCTGTTTTGTATGTACTCAGAATTACAAGAAGGTAACACCTATATCAATCCACATGTAATATCCCACCCCCAAGAGTATTGAACATAGCGGGCATGGAGGAGGGAGGAAGTGGGCTGTCTTTTATCCAGAGTGTATACACCCACATCTGTGACTCTCTAGTCACATGGGCTGTACAGAAAACGGAGGAAATTAAAAGCTTAGAAGGGAACTGAAACTGGAGTATACTCAGTAGATGACAACAGCTGCTCTGCAAAATCTCTAGCTGCAACGGGGACACACACACAAGGAGGGAGGGACAGTGAACAGCAGGATCGAGCAGCTTTATTGCAGAATACAAAAAATTAATCCCATAGTGACTGAGCAAGTATGATCAGCACATAATACAGCATGTTGTGACAGTTTTTATTGATGTGGGTTTAACCACTTGCTGCCCAAGGTACATCATCGGACGTCCTGAGCTTTGAGTGGGGATTTTTAAATGATGGGTGCAGCTGCAGGCATCATTCAGATATCTTCTTTTAGAGCCGGCGATTCCCTGCACCGTAAGAACAATCATAGCGGCTGTTCAGCTGCTTGATTGTTCTTACAGGAGGCGGCAGAGGACATTCCCCCTCCCTGCCGCCCTCCTTTGCTTCTACCGAAGAAGGACTCTGCCAGTGGTGGAAGTTCACCATAGAGAATACCAGTGACCAAATGGTCCCCGGCAGTCTCTGACTCTCGGAGGTCCTGGCGCGACGTTATGACGTCACGTCTGGCCTGGCAGTTGTGAATACTGCCATGTACTCGGCTGGAAAGCTCAAGATCATTTTCTTTCTTTTTTTTTTTTTTCTCGGGCTTTCCAGCCTGGAAGAGAGATGTGGGGTCTTTTTGACCCCAGATCTCTCCATAAAGAAGACCTGTCATACCCTATTCTTATTACAAGGGATATTTACAATCCTTATAATAAGAATAAAAGTGATCAAAAAAAATTTAACGGAAAGTGTAAAAATAAAAAAATGAAAATAAAATAAACAATAATAAAAAAAAATTTAAAGTGCCCCTGTCCCTGCGGGCTCGCACGCAGAAGCGAACGCATAGGTACCTCACGCCCATATATGTAAACGGCATTTAATCCACACATGTGAGGTATCGCCACAAATGTTAAAGCGAGAGCAATAATTCTATCCCAAGACCTCCTCTGTAACTCTAAACAGGTAACTTGTAAAACAGTTTAAAGCGTTGCCTATGGAGATTTTTAGATACCGAAGTTTGCGCAGTTTTAAAGCGTGACATGTTGGGTATCTATTTACTCGGCATAACATCATCTTTCACAATATACAAAAAAATTGGGCTAACTTTAGTGTTTTTAATGAATTAAAAAAAAAAGTGTTTTTTTTTTTTCCCAAAAATTACTGCGCACATGCCTTGTGACAGAAAAAGTTGCAACGGCCGCCATTTTATTCCTTTGGGTCTCTGTTAAAAAAAAAAAAAAAAAACACATATATAATGTTTGGGGGTTCTGAGTAATTTTCTAGCAAAAAAAAAAAAAAATGCTGACGATTTTTTACATGTAGGAGAGGAGTCCCAGAGTTGACCCGGATGGCAAGTGGTTAATGACTCATTATTATACGTATGAAACACAAATAAAGGAACTTTCAAACATTTGTAGAGTGTTGCACTAATTTTTAAAGTGAACTTCTGCTTTGACCATGCTTACCCCACCACTCTGTTCAGCCGCAAAGAGCAGAGAAAAAAAATGACTCATGTGACTCGCTTCCCTTCCTCCTATGTGACAATGTTCGTTTTTGGCGATTTGGCCTCTGACATGCATTTACTGAGTCCCTGAATGGATAAAGTGTTTGTTTATGCCACCAAAGTTCCATGTCTTCCAATGAACTTGAAGAGAAAAGGATGTATTGATGAATAAAAATTATAATCCCTTTATGCAGGTAGCGTACTTATGTTTTTCTTGGTATTTCTTCTCTCTTAGGTCTCCAGGAAAAGGCTATCCTTAGAGAAGTTGCTCCCAGCACAGTAGATGGTGGCAGCAGTCATCAGCCTCCAAGTGTGGCCAGGTCCGAGGTCATGGACATACGTCCGTCTGAGAATGTGTGGCCGGTCATCGACAAGGAATTATCGGACAATGAGGACGAATCGCACCGCGTGTATGCACAGCCATTCTCTGAAGCTGGATCTCCCATACGTAAGAACAACAACATGGAAGACTTGTTGAGCTACACCGAGAGACAAGGCAGCTTTGTTGTGGATTATGAGGAGGAAGAACCAGAAGATGACATTCAGCAGGACAGTGACGAGGAGTACGAGGAAAATGTCATCGAGCCAAGGACTCTGAATGAAATCACCACTTTGACAGACCGAACAAGCCCATGGTCTAGTATGGTGTCGGAATCAGGACACGATCTGCAGACAGAGCAGGTGGCTATGGAAGAAGTTTCAACCAATAGAAATTTCCTAGACAAGCTCAGTGTGATCTCTTCGGTTCTCCAGGATGACCAGGACAGTAAGCCAAATACCGCCAGATCATGTGACTCTCACATGTCAGACGAATACCCTGAAATGACTGAAGGCAATGGTGCAGACACACAAAACCCAGGGGCATTTGGAGAGTCAGAAAGCAACAGTTCACTGGGTCAGCATTCACCAGATGTCTCTGACAGTGACGAGGAGGACAGACTGAGGGGTGAGGAAATGACTCCTGGAGTAACACAACTGCCCGCTGAGATGTCGTTAAGTGGCAGTGAACCTGATGAGTCTGAGGACCTTGCTATGGAAGGAGAAGATACTGACAGAGAGGTGAGAGATGACTACAGGTCCGGGTATCAGTCGTCCTCTTCACATCCTGAGTCTTCTCAGAGGGACACCAGTTCTTCAGTGGAGAGCATGGAGGAGCTTCCGGACGTGGCAGAAACCAGAGCCATCCAACACTTTAATCTCCTGTATCCTTACTGCTGCTGATATACTATAGTGGGACCATGGGGCTCAGGGTCATTACACATTCTGTTTTTAGACAAAATCTACACTTCATTGAAAACCTATGCAGAGCTTCTCATAGAACAAGGTCCCCACGTTATTTGATACAGTAAATATCAGAACTTTTGCCTCGGGCAGCTTCTACAACTGATCAAAATTATACTTTATTTAAATTAAAGGTGACCCGGCTCATTGGTTAACCTCTTCTATTTAATATCTTGTTTTCGGTGATGGAATGTACAGAGCAGGGGGCTGTCTATTGATAACTGAAACATCCAAAACTGTTTTCTATGCTTCAGTTTATGAATGAATGGGAAGTTCTGTACAGATCTGTTCCTCTCCATTCATTCTGTGCTGCCGAGGCTGCAGAGATGGAGATTGAGGGCTGCGTCCTCCATATTCTTTCTCGGTCTCAAAGGTGCAACATCAGAGGTCTGTTTAGACCACTGATATTTCACCAAAGCCCCCGTTGGGGCTCCTAAAGAAATTGTAAAAAAATAATAATAATAAAAAATTCTAATTGTAAAAAAAATAAATAAACTGACACCAGTGGCAGAGAGCTACCAGGGTCACAAAGGTTGCACTTACGACCGGGCCCTGGTGTTCCGCCACCGGCTCAGAGGGAAGAGCCCCGGCTGGTTGTCAGGGGGAGCCCTTTATGGTTTCTTGCACCAGGGCCCTGAAGGTTCTAGTTATGCCTCAGGTACAGAGAGCACAGAGGGAAATCAGAAGTGCTTTCACTCCTTATTGTCAATCTTGTACTGGCTTTCCTTAACAATTTCCTGTCCAGATCTGATCCCATTCAGCTCCCAAATTTCTTTCTACCTCCTCAGCATTTAGAAGCATCTATGCGGTTACTGAGCCAGTCTGCTCTCCCATCATCCTCCGCTCAGCAGGTAGGTCAAAATGTGAGTGGTGTTGTCCTTCGCGCTTGTAGTGAGAAAAGAGGTGAATGTAGTGACAATCACAAAATATAAAAATAAATAAAATCAATAAATAAATATCATAAAAAAACTCCCGAAGTGTGATAGGTTATGATGATACCTAGAATATAGGTTGCAGCAAAAACAACAAGTGTTCACATTAGCAGGTAGGTCACCATCATGCTGGGACTGAGGGAAGCACTGAAAAGAAAACAGTACTGAACATTTAAAGTGGTTCTAAACCAACTTTACAAAAAAAAACTAACACCTGCAAGACAAAGGCATAATGAGCTAGTATGCATAGCAGTGTGGGGTGTGCAGAGGTAGGCAGAGAAGGAATTACAGTTTGGGTGCAAATGTAAGCAAGGAGGGGATGTATAGAGGTAAGGAAGGTGGGTGCAAAGATGAGCAGAGGAGGCAGGTAGAGTTAAAGGGGTGGAGGGTTGGAGTGGAGAGGATGGGGGGGAGGTTTGGGGTGCAGGGGTTTTAGGATGCAAAGGTGTACTGACAGGGTGGATAAAGATGTAAGTCCCGTGTAGGGCAGACCAATTAATTCAATGGGCTGCTCTATGCGCTAGAAATGCGGAAAAAAGTCCCAAACACGTTTTAAAAATCACACGGTTGCACAGCACATGTAAGCAGATACGTGAGGGTGTCAACAATTAATGGCACTGCTGTATATCTGCTAAAGGGCAGCGCGTTTCTGTGGTATCAGGAAAGCGATTTTGCATGCATTCCCGACCCACACAAATGTGAACGCAGGCTAAATGTCTGTTACATTGGTGGTCAGTGTAAATCTTCTCATTACATTGGGGCTTGGTGTAGAATCCTTTCATTCACACTAGTGGCCAGTGTGAAGGCCCCCTTACATTAGTGGTCAGTGTAAATCCCTTCTTACATTGGTGGTTACTGTCATTGCTCCTATTACATTAGTGGTCAGTGTAAATCCCCTTTACATTGGTGGTCAGTGTAAATCCCTCTTTACATTGAAGGTTACTGTGAATGCTTCTATTACGTTAGTGGTCAGTGTAAATCCCTTCTTACATTGGTGGTTACTGTCATTGCTCCTATTACATTAGTGGTCAGTGTAAATCCCCTTTACATTGGTGGTCAGTGTAAATCCCTCTTTACATTGAAGGTTACTGTGAATGCTTCTATTACGTTAGTGGTCAGTGTAAACCCCTATTACTTGGTGGCCAGTGCTGAAACTCCTCTTTATATTGGTAGTCCCCTCACTACCCCAGTCTGGTGTGTGCAGGCAGGTGAGCGTAATTGCATGGAGGGGGG
Organism: Lithobates clamitans; assembly: GCA_037952925.1. Taxonomy (NCBI): domain Eukaryota; kingdom Metazoa; phylum Chordata; class Amphibia; order Anura; family Ranidae; genus Lithobates; species Lithobates clamitans. Next base: position 925,929 of record JBBGZY010001773.1, read on the forward strand.
GCAAGAAAATATTGATTGCCCAGGGTCCAATCCATATTAAAGACAGCCCTGCATATCGTAAATCTTTAACCACTTCCCTACCCGCCCATTGTCATATGGATCTCCCACCCTGGGTGGATGTCATATGACATCCTCGGCGGTATTGGGGGGGGGCGTGCGCACACCCGCCGCATCACCGAGGAGCCAATGTGCGTGCCCGGCAGCCGTGATGTCCGCCGGGCACTAGCGGTCGCTCGTGACAGAGCAGGATCATGGATCTGTGTGTGTAAACACACAGATCCACGACCTGTCAGGGGAGAGGAGACAGATCGTGCGTTCCTAGTATATAGGAACACCAATCGGTCTCCTCCCCATGCCAGTCCCCTCCCCCTACAGTTGGAATCACTCCCTAGGTAACACATTTAACCCCTTGATCGCCCCCTAGTGTTAACCCCTTTCCTGCTAGTGACATTTATACAGTAATCAGTGCATATTTATAGCACTGATCGCTGTATAGCTGTCAGTGGTCCCAAAGTAGTGTCAAAAGTGTCCGATCTGTCTGCCACAATGTCACAGTCGCGATAAAAAACGCAGATCGCCGCCATTACTAGTAAAAAAAAAATAGAAATGCCATAAAGCTATCCCTTGTTTTGTAGGCGCTATAACTTTTGCACAAACCAATCAATATACGCTTATTGCGATTATTTTTTTTTTTTTTTTACCAAAATATGTAGAATACGTATCGGCCTAAACTGAGGAAAAAAAATGTTTTTTTTATATATTTTTGGGGGATATTTATTATAGCAAAAAGTAAAAAATATAGCTTTTTTTTTTCAAAATTGACGCTCTTTCTTTTGTTTATAGCGCAAAAAATAAAAACCACCGAGGTGATCAAATACCACCAAAAGAAAGCTCTATTTGTGGGGGGAAAAAAGGACGTCAATTTTGTTTGGGAGCCACGTCGCACGACCGCGCAATTGTCACTTAAAGAGGCGCAGTGCCGAATCGCAAAAAGTGCTCTGGTCTTTGTCCAGCCAAATGGTCCGGGGCTGAAGTGGTTTAACCAAAAATTGTAGAAGAATATATATCGGCCTAAACTGAGGAAAAAACTTTTCTTTTTTTAAGAAAAATTGGGATATTTATAGCAAAAAGTCAAAAATATATTTTTTTTTTTCAAGCTTGTCGCTCTTTTTTTGTTTTCATAGCGCAAAAAATAAAAACCGCAGAGGTGATCAAATACCATTTGAGTACAGTGTTGCATGACCGTGCAATTGTCATTCAAAATGTTACAGCACTGAAAATTGGCCTGGGCACGAAGGGGGGTGATAATAATGCCCTGTATTGAAGTGGTTAAAAGGCTCCAAATTCCATTTAAAGGGGAACTGCAGCTTTGTTTTCTTTTTTTCTTCATAAAAAGGTCAAAAGAAAGTGATGAATGATGGGTGCAAAGCAGCTGAAGTTTATGTGTGACTTTATTGCACAGTTACATTGGTTCAGTCTGGAAAAAATCCAAGATGTTCTGTGAATGGCAGCCATGCTGAGCAATTGACCCTTTGTGGTTACTGTGCAGAAAGGCAGCCGCTTGGAACAGGGCCAGGAAGACTGCTGATATCACTGTAGGAGGGAGCAACTAATACAGTGATTGGCTGCTTACACAGGGGTGGCTCAGGAATGAGATATGCATACTTATATTGGACCAAGCTAGAATGTAACATTGCTATCAGAATCATACCTAAACTTCAGCTTAACCATTAAGGACCGAGCCTCTTTTTGAGATTTGTTGTTTACAAGTTAAAAACAGTTTTTTTCTTTTTGCTAGAAAATTACTTAGAACCCCCAAACATTATACATTTTTTTTCTAACACCCTAGAGAAAAAAATGGCGGTCGTTGCAATACTTTCTGTCACAACATATTTGCGCAGCGGTCTTACAAGCGCACTTTTTTGGGGAAAAAAAATACACTTTTTTGATTTAAAAAATAAGACAACTGTAAAGTTAGCCCATTTTTTTTATATTGTGAAAGATAATGTTACGCTGAATACATTGATACCCAACACGTCACGCTTCAAAATTGCGCCAAGTTGGTGGAATGGCAACAAACTTTTACCCTTAAAAATCTCCATAGGCGACGTTTAAAAAATTCTACAGGTTGTATGTTTTGATTTACAGAGGAGGTCTAGGGATAGAATTATTGCTGTCACTCTAACGATCGCGGCGATAACCTCACATGTGTGGTTTGAACACCGTTTTCATATGCCGGCGCTACTCATGTATGTGTTCGCTTCTGCGCGCGAGCTCGGCGGGACAGGGAGCGTTAAAAAAAATGTTTTTTTTCATCCTATTTATTATAATTTTTATTTTTACAGTTTTTTGTTTTTTTTTAAATTGTGTCACTTTTATTCCTATTACAAGGAATGTAAACATCCCTTGTAATAGAAAAAAAGCATGACAGGACCTCTTAAATATGAGATCTGGGGGTCAAAAATATGTTTTACACTAAAATGCAATTTTAAAAAAATTGCCCTTTAAGAGCTATGGGTGGAAATGACGTTTTGAAATCGCTTCTGCCTTGCAATGTTATGGAGACAGGTGGGGGCCATCTTCCCCTCACTCGTCTCCATTCCCTGCAAGGGTGAAGATCCAATCGCCGCTACCGACACCTCCGGTAAGCGGCGAAGCGCGATGGGAGGGGGGCCCTCTCCCGCCGCCGATAAAAGTGATCTCATGGTGAATCTGCCACAGAGACCACTCTTATTTTAAAGCGGACCGCTGGCCGAAGAAGAGGATACCGATGTTATGGCAGCTAGCTGCTGCCATAACAACGATATTCCACTTCAAAGTTAGGACGTATATTGGCGTACGGCAGTCCGGAAGTGGTTAAAGAGAAAGCAAACTTCCATGGTTGGTTTGTACTTATAGGTAAGCTTATAATGAGGCTTACCTATAGGCAGGACTGGGACAAGGGGTGGGCAGGAGGAGCGGCTGCCCAGGGCGCAGTTGTATACTGCAGGGATAGGGGTGCCGCCATTCTGATTATATGCCTGACAGGAGTTGTGACAGACACATCACTACTCCTGTCAGCCAAGCACTGGAAGCAGTGAGGAGAGCAGAAGAGAGACAGTTTAGTTCTTGTGATGACTCCGCTCTTAATAAAAACCCTCCTATTGGCAAGCAGATGACTGCTGGGGGTAGGATCCCCTAAGCTCGCACATAATTGGGGGGGGGGGGGTGCAGTTTGGCATCTGCCTGTGCCCTGCACGCTGGATGACCTTGTCCTGACACTGCCTATAGGTACTGTAAAGATCTCCTAAACTTGCAACGTTTAGAAGATATTTACTGTATACGTCGCCGATTTAGGTCATCGGCGGCGCATGTGCTCTAAAAGAACGGCCACCCGTGACGTTTTTTTCAGAGCCCTGTGCCGTGACCGGTGGCGCGCATGCGTGGGTATGACGTCACGCGGCTCAGGCCGGTCACACAGCCAGAGTCTGCAGACCCGGAAGGAAGATGGGATGAAGATGGATGCAGTCTCTAGCGGTGACCATGAGGGCTTCATTTGCAGGTAAGTTTCACATAATGTGCTAGTATGCGATGCATCCTGTGCTCCGTGTAAGCTCCAACCAGAGAGACCTGCGGCTGCTGTTTTTTGTTTGGTTTTTTGTTTGGTTTTTTGTTTTGTTTTTTGTTTGGTTTTTTGTTTGGTTTTTTTGTTTGTTTTTTTTTGTGTTTTTTTTTGTTTGTTTTTATTGCTTATGGGCAATTCATTGCTATTTATTTTCGTTAGCGTTCTTGTGAATCTGTGCGAATAGAAATACAGGAGCTGCCATTGCTGACTAGTGATTTCTCCACTAGGTGGCAGTCATGCCCTCTGAAAATGTCTCTCTCTTCAGGTCAGCCAAAGAAAGGAACAATAGTGAGATCCTATTGCCTGAAATGACTAGAATGTTGCGGAAAATGAAATCCCATAGCTGGGGCTTTAGGAAACGGCTTTAGTATTTCGGTGTGAATGGATTCAGTGTTTCGGAAAGTAAAATACGCCAGTAATTGTGTAAAGATTTTCTTACTCTGTAGACAAGCAGCTCTTGTTTTCAATTCAGTGGAAATCTATATTTATCTGCTTTTGTTGTAGGGGGGGGGGCTCTGACGATACAGCCATTTTTGGACCCCTTTCACACTGGGGCGGTGCCGGCACTATTAACCCTTTCTTCGGCTGCCATGGGGGGGGGGTTAAAAGCGCCCCGCTAGCGGCCGAAGAAAGGGTTAAAGCGCCCGCGTTGCTGCGCTGCCGAAGTGCTTTGCAGGCACTTCGGCGGCGCTGCCCATTCATTTCAATGGGCAGGGCGTTTTGGGAGCGGTGTATACACTACCCCAAAGATGCTGCTTGCAGGTCTTTTTTTTTTCTCCTGCAAGGGCACCGCCCCGGTGTGAAAGCACTCACACTGAGGTGGCTTGAGAGGCACTTTTCAGGCGCTTAACAGGTGCCATTTTTTGGCTCTAAAACGCCTGAAAAGCGCCCCAGCGTGAAAGGGGTCTTAGATTAGTCCAGGTATGGCGGCTCTGTGCATCCCTCCGGCAGCCCTTGATCAGTTTAAGGTTTTACAATTTAGACCCCTTTCACACTGAGGAGCTTTTCAGGCGCTTTCATGTTAAAAATAAGTGCTTGAAAAGCTCACGAAAACTTATTTCCATTGAAATCAATAATGCTTTCACACTGGGGCAGTGTGCTGACGGGGCGGTGAAAAAAACTCACCCCTCCGTTGAAATGAATGGAAAGCTCTTCAAAAGTGCCTAAAAAGCTCTTCAAAAGCCTCAGTGTGAAAGGAGCCTTAAAGTGACCCCAAGGCTGCTCAGTACTTTGGTTACACTACTCGCTTTGCTGCTAAATATTCCTGAACACTTTTCTATCCGTTCTGCTTCAAATAAAGTATTGTAAGCTGCAGTTCTGTATTTTAGGCCCCTTTCACACTGGGGCGGTGGCGGCGTCGGAGGTAAAGCGACGCTATTTAGTACCGCTTTACCGTAGTTTTAGCTGCGCTATTCGGCTGATAGCGGGGCAGTTTCAACCCCCGCTAGAGGCCGAAAAAGGGTTAAAAATGCCCGCAAAGCGCCGCGCTTTGCCGGCGGTATAGCCACGCTGCCCATTGATTTCAATAGGCAGGAGCGGTGGAGGAGTAATATACACACCGGTCCAAAGATGCTGCTAGCAGGACTTTTTTTTTAGCATCCTGCCAGCGCACCGCTCCAGTGTGAAAGCACTCGGGGCTTTCACACTGAAGTGACAGGAGCGGCTCTTTCAGGGCGCTTTGCAGGTGCTATTTTTAGCGCTGTAGCACCTGCAAAGCGCCCCAGTGTGAAAGGGGTCTTAAAAGTGGTTGTAAACCCTTCCATATAAATAAAAGAAATAATAGAAATAAATCCTCCTATGCAAGTTGTACCTGTTTTATCTGTAGCCGTCTTTCTTTCCCCTACAGAGACTCAAAGTGCAGAATTTACACAAGATCTCTCTGCTCTGAAAAACAGAGGGCGGAGAGCTAAAGATACATCAGTGAGAAGAGCTCTGAGAGCTGATTGGAGGGAAGGGACCCCCCCCCCCCCTTCATACAGCAAAAAGGAACAGAACTCAGACTGTCAATCACAGACTGTTGTGAAACAAAATATAATCAGCGCAATATTCAAGCTAAGTGCAAAATCTACTCAGTGCAATAAGATGGGGGTTATTTACTGAAGGCAAATCCACTTAGCACTACAAGTGCACTTGGAAGTGCAGTCGCTGAAGATCTGAGGGGGACATGCAAGGAAAATAAAAAATAGCATTTTAGCTTGTACATGATTGGATGATAAAATCAGCAGAGTTTCCCCTCATTTCAGAGCTTCCTCTCAGATCTACAGCGACTGCACTTCCAAGTGCACTTGTAGTGCAGAGTAGATTTGACTTTAGTAAATAACCCCCATTATTATGTAAATAAAAGGTCAATAGCCTATGGCAAACAAAACACAAAACCCCAACCCCCCCCCCGTTGTTCGATCTGTCGGCGGCACCCTCATACCCTTGCACTTGCTCCAGCGGTTGCAGGTGGGCGGGCACCTATGGGTGACGTGCAGACTCCTATGGGCAGCAGCTCCTGTGTCCTTTCTGCAGCACGGCGGCTTTCGCCGTGCGTGTCCTCCTGCGTGTCCTTTCAGCTAATCAGGTCACCGGTGTCAAAACCAGCTTCCTGATTGGCCAGGAGGAGGATCAGTGTTACATCAGTGAATATTGATACGCTGTTGTATCGCACCTGAGTGGGCTTGGAGTGCACACTTTCTGCGACCCAAGCCCCCCCTATATTGAAGCCTCTGGCTCTAATCGGTGCTTTAAAAAAACAGCCCCTCCATATTGGAATCCAGAGGCGGTGATGGACTGGGGGGGGGGAGCGATACCTGTGTGCCCTTAATGGACGGGCAGCCCCTGATCCAGTGACTTCAGTGACCACTACCTCTAGCAGGAATACCTGCTCGCCTCCAGATAATGACCCCACTACAGAGTCCCACGGGCCTGATATTATATCTCCCAGCAAGCCACAGGGATATCAATCCTCCTCCTGGTGTCCTTGGACCACGCTGACCTCCTCCTGGGAATCTCAATCGTGTGTGATATAAAAACAGAAAAAAACTTCCTGATTTGCGGCACCTGTTACGCTCTCTGTTGAGCTGCAGGTCTGCTGAAGAAGGTCAACAGAGAGCCTAATGCATTCAGGTGTGAGGTGCCGCCAATCAGGAAGGTTTTTTTTCATTTTTATATCAATGTGGAGAGTTGATTACATGCATGTTTTTCACATACCCATGTGAGTGTTTTAATCCCTGTGCATAGTTTTAATAAATATTTGAAGCAATATTTAGTTTGCCTTTGGCCACACACAATTAATTGAGATCCCAGGAGGAGGTCAGCGTGGTCCAAGGACACCAGGAGGAGGTCAGCGTGGTCCAAGGACACCAGGAGGAGGTCAGCGTGGTCCAAGGACACCAGGAGGAGGTCAGCGTGGTCCAAGGACACCAGGAGGAGGTCAGCGTGGTCCAAGGACACCAGGAGGAGGTCAGCGTGGTCCAAGGACACCAGGAGGAGGTCAGCGTGGTCCAAGGACACCAGGAGGAGGTCAGCGTGGTCCAAGGACACCAGGAGGAGGTCAGCGTGGTCCAAGGACACCAGGAGGAGGTCAGCGTGGTCCAAGGACACCAGGAGGAGGTCAGCGTGGTCCAAGGACACCAGGAGGAGGTCAGCATGGTCCAAGGACACCAGGAGGAGGTCAGCGTGGTCCAAGGACACCAGGAGGAGGTCAGCGTGGTCCAAGGACACCAGGAGGAGGATTGCTTTCCCCCGTGGCTTGCTGAGAAATATAATATCAGACGTGTGGGACTCTGTAGTGGGGTCATTATCAGGAGGTGAGCAGACATTCCAGCTAGAGGTGGTGGTCACTGGATAATATGAATTGCGTATAACACTCACTTTTCCTGCCTTAAAATCAGGGGAAAACCGGGTGTCCGTGTTATACGCCGAACGGCTGCCTTGGAGGGGAAGGAGTGAATGAGCGCCGCCGAAATAGACAGAGCCGGGTCTCCTGTATACTCGGCTCTGCTCGCAGTCACGCCCAGTCCCGCCTCCTAGCATTGACATCCCGCCATTGGACCGGTGTTATGCCCATCTGTTTATTTCGGCAAAAACAAGGCTGCAGATGCGCACTGATCATGCTGCAAAGAGGGCCAAGGCTGCAGATGGGCACTGATCATGTTGTAATGATGGGCAAGGCTACAGATGGGCACTGATTAGGCTGCAATGATGGGCAAGGCTACAGATGTCAATCATTGCAGTCTGATCAGTACCCATCTACAGCCTTGCCTATCAATGCAGTCTGATCAGTGCCCATCTGCAACATTGTCAATCATTGCAGTCTGATTAGTGCCCAAGGCTGCAGATGGGCACTGATCAGACTGCATTGATGGGCAAGGCTGCAATGATGAGGCTGCATTGATGGGCACTGACCATTATTTTGCTTCAAAGTAATCTATTTAAACAAAAAAAAAAATTCCTGAAACGTCCCTCTTAAATTGAAGGTGCGTGTTATATGCCAATAAATACGGTATCACCTAGAGTTGCACAACGGTAGAATTTTCACATTGTTGGGACTTTTAATTATTGTTTTTTGTTTTATATTGGTTGTGCTACACCAGTTTTTGCTTATTAATTACAGACTGTTCTCTCCCCTGTCACCATTTTTCTCTTGGTGTCAGGAAAAGTTGCCAGAAGCGATTCGTGCTGATAGCAGAGGAACAATGCAGCAGACAGAAATGACTCTTAGTGCTCTGGATTGAGACAAGTACACACCATAGTGCGGGGGGGATCAACAACCCGTAGATCGCGGACAGGTGGTGACTGGTAGATCACGGTCTGGGCTTGCTGACCCTTCATCGCAGAGTATCAAATTGAGTGCAATGCAGAGGGACTACTTGTAAAGTTGGAGCTGTAGTAGGGAGCAAGAGCCGCATAAGCCGATGCCTCTTCTGTAGTGCCGGCTCTTGTACCACGCAGAGTGATACCAACTGCACTCCACCTCTTATCCTGGCTCCTGGTCTCCAGAGTGGTGCCAATGGTAAGAAAGAAGAGATCTTCAGGTCAGTGCGAAGCAATACACCGGCCATAATAGTATAGAGCTGCTTTCACACTGATACGCTGCTGTTTATCCACACCGTGGGTGCAGTGCAGCTTTCCTGCAGGTTTGATGCACTTAGCCATAGACTTCTATTATATCCTGCAGGTTTGGTGCACTTTCTGAATGCAAGAGTTTTGGTGCGCTTTTAGAAAGTGCACCGTGCCTGCAGGATATAATAGAAGTCTATGACAAAGTGCAGCTAACCCCGGAGATGCACTGCGCTTCACCCGCGGTGCAAGTAAACCGCAGCACATCAGTGTAAAAGCAGCCTTATAGGGGGCTCATTTACATTTTCAGTTTGGGGGGTGGTGGTAAAACCCCCATAGTTAAGACGTGGTTTTACCAGCACCGCCCCAACCACACCCCTTTTAGCTGCAGTGGCCAGGCGTTTACACATGCTGCAGCAGGA